>JBAMJV010003979.1:0-94232 GCA_037951105.1 Echinarachnius parma | reverse complement strand
CCTATCATTTGCGTACCCCCAATTTGTCCGACCATGCTATGCCACTCGAGAAGGGGGTTCCACGACAATTCGCATAATAGTAGGCTTGTTAAGAGGTCCGCCACTGCAATTTGGGGTACAATTATTTTAGTAACTTCAACATATTCCTTGGATAAAAAGAAGAAAATTCATCCAAAGAGACACTCTGTATCTATGCAAATTAGGCCTAATTTCCATAATTTATGCAAATTTATTCATGAAAATGGGATATTCCATGAAAATGGTGTTTTTATTGACATATTTTAAGGAGAACATATTCCTTGGATCAAAAGAAGAAAATTCATTCAAAGAGACACCCTGTTTATATGCAAATTAAGTCTAATTTCCATAAGTTATGCAAATGTATTGATGGGAATGGGATATCTATGCCAATGGTGTTTTTATTGACATATTCGGGAGAAAATAATCCTTGGATCAAAAGAAGAAAATTTATCCAAAGAGACACTCTGTATCTATGCAAATTAGGCCTAATTTCCATAATTTATGCAAATTTATTCATGGGCCCAGAAATAACGGAACGGGGCACTTCCCAAAATAAAGCCACAAAATGACTGGGTCCATCGGATAGTGTGTCATTTCAAATGAAAATTGATACCAAGAACATTCATTTTGGTTGTGTAGTTTTTGTTTTACAGCGCTGTGAGTGACACCATGTCAGGGTTAATTTTTCTTCAATTTTGACTGACCTATTGGCTAAAGAATGACCCAAAACGGCTCGTTATAGAATTACGGTGCTGTGGCTATTCAATCGATTGCACATTAACAAAGGTGTCCGCATCATTGTTCACCGTAATTCTATGACGAGCCGTTCGGGTCATTCTTTAGCCAATAGGTCAGTCAAAATTGAAGGAAAATGAACCCTGACATGGTGTCACTCACAGCACTGTAAAACAAAAACTACACGACCAAAATTAATGTTCTTGGTATCAATTTTCATTTGAAAAGACACACTATCCGATGGACCCAGTCATTTCGTGGCTTTATTTTGGGAAGTGCCCCGTTCCGTTATTTCTGGGCCCATGAATACATTTGCATAAATTATGGAAATTAGGCCTAATTTGCATAGATACAGAGTGTCTCTTTGGATAAATTTTCTTCTTTTGATCCAAGGATTATGTTCTCCCGAATATGTCAATAAAAACACCATTGGCATAGATATCCAATTCCCATCAATACATTTGCATAAATTATGGAAATTAGACCTAATTTGCATATAAACAGGGTGTCTCTTTGAATGGATTTTCTTCTTTTGATCCAAGGAATATGTTCTCCTTCAAATATGTCAATGAAAACACCATTTTCATGGAATATCCCATTTTCATGAATAAATTTGCATAAATTATGGAAATTAGGCCTAATTTGCATAGATACAGAGTGTCTCTTTGGATGAATTTTCTTCTTTTCATCCAAGGAATATGTTGAAGTTATTAAAAGAGTTGTACCCCAAATTGCAGTGAACACCCATATTTTGGGGTCTTAACAAGCCTACTATAAAGGAAGTCATTCATAAAACAAAATATTATTACGCTAAAACAAAGTTCATAACTAAAACGTTACCTTGCGAAACAATTAAATGTCTTGTTCTCTAAAGATCTTCCTCTTGGACTTGAGTCGAATACCATCCCTGATTCGAGTCTGACCGCATCGAGCGAGGCCGGTGGACAGTATGGAGCTAGACGGGGACGGTTGAATGTGATTAGTTCTGCTGAAGGGGTGGGATCCTGGAGCGCACGCACCAATGACGCAATATCAATGGATCCAGGTAAGATTATGTATTCATTCAAATACACTTCTAAAGGAAACATGGCATGTACAGCAGTTTGGCATATGTCAGCATGATACATGTCAATATTGACAAAAAGAAGGAACTTTGTACAATGATGACATACATCAACATTGGAATGTATCATCTTCAACACTTATCATAAGTATATATATTTGTTAAATTGTAAAGATTTACTGGCCTATATTAAAGCTATTCCTTATGTTTGTTAACACAGTTCTTGATTTGAAGTGTACACGTAAGATACATTGTTGCTGCATAATTTGTTCTGGAAGTGAAGTGATGTATTTAGGTAGGTATTTCAGTCATGATGAAATCAAATGAATGTCAATGTGAATTACACGTAACTCATTTGCATTTACCAACATGACATATAAGCTGATCAGCTGCAGCTTGACATAACAAGTATCAATGTTAGTTGTCATGTTAACGGAATAATAATACACATAAGGTCGTATTTATAACGCGCATATCACAAAATAATGTCTCTATGCGCTGTTATAAATTGAAAAAGGGAAGGTTTAGCATATCTGCCTAGTAACCTTTGCAATACATTTTTAATTTTTAACCTTACGACAAAAGTCAATATTTCAAACCCCTTTTTCAGGTTGATCTCGGATCTCCCTATCGAGTTGTTGCCTTGGCAACGCAGGGGCGTCAGGATTCCGCCCAATGGGTCACGAGCTATAAAGTCGCATACAGCATAGATGGTGTGACCTTTGACGTAGTTCAAACTTTCTCTGGATCGGATGTGGTGAGTGGCTACATCACTCTGTAATGGCGCTCAGAAATTGACGTTTTGATATTTAAGGGCTTGATTCGTATACATTTAAAACAAATCTTAAATGTAAAGAATATCATACTTTACGTAATTGATTTCATGTTCATCATTTTCCATCAAAGTAGTAATGCAGTGCATGTTCTTTCTTTTCGAACTCTCAGCGCCTCTTTGTCATTAACCAAGGGGTGTATCACAAAGATTCTAAGTTGAACTTAACTGTAAGTTGGACCTAATAATTATTGAAACCCTTTTGAAGTGGAATAAAACATATACCAAAAAAAGTTATTTGAGACTTCCAACAGAAAACAATAAAATAATTATTTCAAGGCTCACTGATAATAACAAATATCACTGATTTTATCAATCTTAAAGTCTTTTCAAAGGAAATACATACTGCAATCCACCAATCACACAAAGTGCACATTTGAACATTATTAGCGAGCATCAAAGCGTTCGTTAGGCCTAAATGGTGTTAACATGGTTAACATCGTTAATAACCACGTTCTTATCCTTTCGAGTATCCATGTTTACACCTGACTTAAGAACAGCAATGTAGATACAATTTATTGATGAAAGACAAACGCGATGCGCGTAGGCAACTGGTTTCGTACTCATTACCTCATGGTGTGCGCTCTACAGTCTTTGTAATTGTTAAGCCTTTGAAGAATGTAATTATCTGCCTTGTTCCTTGTAAAAAAAAAAATATTAGAATTTACATCAACTTTCTTAATATTGTTTCCTCTTTGCCCCCTTTTTCGATATGACCTAGTTTTGTTTTTGATTCAGAAAGACATTGGCCACCTTTATATCAAACTTGCACCTTTATCTACTTCATCTTGTTATTTTTATTTATTTTTTTTTTTACTAACTTTAGATTAGAATTTGTACATGTTTTGACCGTCTCTTCACAGATCTTTTCAGGTAATTCGAATCGTGATTCCGTGATACGGAACGCCTTCCCCACTCCGGTAGTGTGCCGCTTCGTGCGTGTGCGCCCAGTTACCTGGCGAACGCACATCAGTTTGAGAATGGAGGTTTACGGAACTAGCCCCATCGAAGGTGATACATATATTTGGTCATTTTGTTTCATCTTTGTACTGAATATAACGTACGAATAGTAATTGGGACTTTTTATAATCCCTACATTTACCTAATGTTAGCGCCATTTTGTGTTTTCCTTTATTTTTTCCTTTGTTATATTTTGTATTATGTGTTATTGCTTTCATTTTTACTGTATGTACATGTTCATGTTTGTATGCAAATATGAAATTCATTCAATTCAATTTAATTTAATACAAGAAAGAAACTATCATGATCAAATACATCGTACAATGCATTTATATTCAAAATTAGTTTCCTCACCAAAGCAATTCAACCTCTTGTTCTTTTAAAGGTTTTGCTCTTGGACTTGAGTCTAATACCATCCCTGATTCGAGTCTGACCGCATCGAGCGAGTACGATGGACAGCACGGAGCTAGACGGGGACGGTTGAATGTGAATGGTACTGATGAAGGGGTGGGAGCCTGGAGCCCACGCACTAATGACACAAACCAATGGATCCAGGTTATACATTTTTTCATTTCAAAATACTCCGATGTATGTAATATTTCAGACATTTTATTTCATTAGTGCATTAAATGAGGATGGGACAAAATGAATGACAATATGAGATACAAAGTAAGTAACATTTTAATTTCCATCATGATTTATCAGTAATTTACCAAATAAAATCAATTAATAAAACTTTGTCTGTTTTTTAAAGGTTGATCTAGGCTCTCCCTATCGAGTCATTGCCTTGGCAACACAAGGACGTCAGGATAACGACCAATGGGTTACGAGCTACAAGGTCGCCTACAGCATAGATGGTGGGACCTTTGACACGGTTCAGACTATATCTGGATCCGATGTGGTGAGTGCTATTTTAAAGTGATCCATTAACATTAAATGATTTTTCCAAAATTAAATTGGAGACTTCAATCATACTGATTGTTAAGGAGACAATAATACACCTGACATGTTGCAAACGGTTAAAACCTTTTCAAATTATCTTTTGTTGTACTTTTGGAAACCCCCAAGTTATGGCCCTATAGACTTGAAACCGGATTTGTCTATAACTAAAAACAAATAATCCAGATGAAAATGTTGATGATAATAATGGCAATGAAAATATTCATGATAATGGCCACTTTCCGTCTTTCGGCGCTCTCGGCGAATCATTATTAACCCGGTCATTTTCTTCATGAAAGACAATCGCGATGAGCGTATGCCGATTTCTAACTCATGACCCCACGATAGTTAACCCTAAAAAAGCCGGGCTATTTGAGGTCTTCCTATGGCCGGGGGGGGGGGGGGTCATTATGGCCCGCCCTTAAGATCTCGGCCGCAAAGCGGCCGATCGCCGTGAAAATGTGCATGCATGATAAGTGAAGTGTATAGAATACAATGGTAATTTAAATTTTTTGAAAAATGCATAAATTTACATATTTATGGTAATTTATGCAAATAAGGTCATACAATTCATATTTTTACCCATCATATATTCTTCATAATTAAACTTTGGTTTTCACTTCATATATTCTTTAGAGCATTTGGAATAATAATACGACAAAAAAAATTTTGGAAGAGCCTGGTTCTTCCTTATGTTTTCTTTTGTTTTTAAAATTTCTTTTGTATTTCTTTTTTTTTTTTTACTTATGTATTTAATTGTTGTTGTTTTTTTCTTTTTCTAACTATAATTCAGCTATTTTGAACCCCAAAACAAACATCTAAAATGTAAACAAGACTAAATAATCAATGATATACCTCTTATTACGAAAAACTGATATTTCCATATGTTTTGTGCACAATTCATGAAATTGAGCGATTTTCGGGCTCCCCCCGGCCTTATTAGGGTTAAGCGCGCGGTCTACCAATCCTTCCAAATACCATACTTTTTTAAATTTATTAATAGCATGATCCTTTGTGCTTCAAATAGATCAATACAACGTTTAAACTGTCCTTTTTTTCTTTCCCCCTTTTCATCGAAATGCCTAAGATTAGTTATTGATCGATATTGGCTACCTTGAATGTTTTTTTATTTTTTATTTTTTACTGTATTAATTTACTGCGGAATATGTAATCCATTGCTTTCGTCTTTTTACAGGTCTTTCCGGCCAATTCTGATCGTGATACCGTGATACGGAACGCCTTCCCGGCCCCGCTTTTGTGCCGCTTCTTGCGTGTCCGTCCTGTTGCCTGGCAGGGACAGATAAGCATGAGAATGGAGCTTTACGGAAATGGCCCCATCGAAGGTAATTGATATATTTTATTGGAACATTTTATAAAAAACATATTACTTTGTCCGTTTAGAAGCCGTTTATTTCGTAGGCCAGGAAAATGCTATACAAATAAAAATAAAAACATTGTATTTTCGGATTCCATCTGTAATCCATCCCTATGATTGGATGAGTTAAAAGCACGCAGATTTTGTTTGGCGGGAAAGATATAGGTTTTTGTTTTGACCTATTGCTGTTCCGGTACAAACAGATCGCTAAAAATCATCCAATGAAATGCTCGTTTGTGTTCTAGCATGGTATTATTTTGGTTCCTGACCCGATTATCTAACATAATTTATGAACTAAATAATTAGATTATATAATTTGAAAAAATATGAGTCGTGATTTACGCTGATTCTAGAATCAAAGAGACGCGAGAAGTATCAACTGTGGTTTGAGCATCTTAATTTGCAAAAAATTAAAACAAATCTATGTGAAATTTTGATGAATAATTTTGCCGATAGGTCACATGTCAATACTTGATTTAACATTAAATGATCATACCAAATGAATTTCGCAACGACTGTATTAAATTTTCATTATGATCAGAGCAAAACTCCTTTGCAATTAATGCAACTCAAAATGCATGAATGCAAGTTGAATAAAACAATACATGATTATTTTCGCACGCTGGGTACCGACTAAATATACGTCGCAAAAAACGCCGTTTAAACTACAACGCTGTTATCATGTTAAATGCACTTAGACAACCCTTCTGTCGAGAATTGCAATATGACTTTCCTTTTGTCCATTAATCTATAT
This sequence comes from Echinarachnius parma, assembly GCA_037951105.1. Classification (NCBI taxonomy): domain Eukaryota; kingdom Metazoa; phylum Echinodermata; class Echinoidea; order Clypeasteroida; family Echinarachniidae; genus Echinarachnius; species Echinarachnius parma. Next base: position 87,553 of record JBAMJV010003979.1, on the reverse strand, counting down.
ATTGAAAGTAATGCATAATTACTTTTGAAAATGGAAGAAGAATTAAAGATAATGATTTTATTCATACATTTCGTAAGTTTCGTTTAATTATGTAAACAAATTAACAAATTGAAAAAATAAACAAAAACAACGATTATTTGTAGATCTTCAGGAATGGAATCGTTTTATTAGTAATGTGAATAACATATAATAATTGTTCTTTTTGTAATTGTATTAATTAAACAATTCCTTTTGTCCATGACCGGTCACAGCCCTTTAACAGTTGCAAGATTTGTTTTTAAAAACTTTAACAAAATGGAGCATCAATGCAGCCATTCAAGTGTTGATCGTACAAATGCCGCAGAAGCAAACGATAACATACCTGCTATCGTTAATTCACTGTGGTAACTCATGCATAAATAATCACATATGAACGGTGTTCAGATACGTAAATCAGATGCACGGTGCCACCTTGCGAATGCCCTGCGCACGATGTGTTCTGCATACATAATCAGTCATAGTCATTAAAATTGACAGCACGACAATCTTGAATTCTATCATCTGGTTATAGCATGTGTGATGGAGTATTTTCTTTTCTTTTATCAGATACATTTGATCATATTATAATGACAGACATATTTCAAGTTGAACAAGTGTCATGATTCTGTTTGTGCGGGTATATAAAACGCATACACACATTCATTCATAAGAAAGCATATTATTACGATCGAATACATGATCTGATATATTGATAACATGGTTCCCTACGAGCAAAATCCTTATTCTTTGGAAGCTTTCCCACTTGGACTTGAGTCTAATACCATCCCTGATTCGAGTCTGACCGCATCGAGCGAGTACGATGGACAGCATGGAGCTAGACGGGGACGGTTGAACGTGAATAGTACTGATGAAGGAGTGGGAGCCTGGAGCGCACGCACTAATGACACATACCAGTGGATCCAGGTTAGATAAATAAAACGAAACGTTACACTTCCTGAAATGTTGGGACAAAATGACCGTTTTGACCGGGTGGTAACACTTTCACTTTCCATGAAAACAAATGATACCAAGATCAATATTTTGACAGTTCTCATTGAGGTCGCATTTTGTCACCCACGTCAGGTTTCAAATTGTATCGATTTCAACACAATTTTAGCCTATTATTTCGCACATTTCGCCTGTCATAAAAGTGAATAATACACAGTCTGCATTCCTCGGATAAACCGCAAATTGTAAAGAATGCTCATTAAGAGTGTGTATTCGCAATACTATAATATGACATGCAAAATATGCCAAATAACAGGCCAACATTTTTGTTGAATTTAGTCACATTGGAAATTTGACATGGGGTCACAAAATTTGACCTAAAAATAAACTACGGAACCAAATTTGCTGTTCTTCCTTGAATTATCCCTCAGTGCAACATTCCCATTTCCCAATCTAGGGAATCCCCTCTTGATGTCTCTGTAATATGGGAAGTATGCCGTTCTGTTTTATTTGGACCACCCTGTATACTTGTATACATGTATGCACATCGTTTTTAAAAGACGTTACCTTGCGCAATGGTAGATGTTAATTAGCATTGACATGTACTTTATTTCCCACTTATCGCAAGTTTATATACATTTTGTTTTATTGTGATGTGTGTTGACAAGTATTTTGCCTATAATCAATATAATCCTTATCTTTGTTAAAATCTTTCTTGATTTGAGTTGTATACGTCAGATTCATTGTAGCCGCATGATGTTTTTTTTCTCTATCTGGTAGTGTTAATGTGTATTCCATTATTTATTTTAATCAGGATGGATTAAAAATGAATATGGTAAATTACACAATTGTAATGACCAACATTATACATAATTATATCAGCAGTTGGCAGGGCGTCAACAGCTTCTCGAAAGTGGGGGGGGGGGGGGGGGGGAGGGGGACATCGGCGAGGGAGCGAAGCGACCAAGTGGGAGGGGGTGTCCCCCTCCCACATTAGGGAGCTTTTGCACTTTCGGGATTGAAATTGTGCGATTTGGTGCATATCTGAGACAGAAATTTCACATATACATGTATGTCAGAGTGAAATCTATGAAATCTATGGATCAAACATAAATAATGTATACACTTATGAAAAAAAGTGGGGGGGGGGGGGGGGGGGACAATCCCCTCCACTTTCAAAAGTGGGGGGGACATGTCCCCCCCCCCCCCCCCCCCCCCCCCCCCCCCCACCCCCCGTCCCCCGCCTGTTGACGCCCATGGCAGTTGGCATGTGAGCAGTTATAGTAAAGGCAAACCATGTTAATGTTAAACCTTACGACAAAATCAACATTTCAGAACTCCACATTATCTACCCTTTCAGGTCGATCTCGGTTCTCCCTATCGAGTATTTGCCTTGGCATCACAAGGACGACAGGATACCGACCAATGGGTGACGAGCTACAATGTCGCCTACAGCATAGATGGTGTGACCTTTGACACGGTTCAAGATGACTCTGGATCAGCTGTGGTGAGTGTTTTTAAGGTTCACAAGGAATACCTTTTACCCTATAATGGCGCTTTAAAAATTGCGCTTTTACATTTAAGGGCTTCATTTAATTACCATCAAATTTATAGATGCCATTTCTACGGGAAAATTGAGATGACCTGACAAATTCAAATTTCGTTTACTTTTTCTGAATTTTTTTTTCCATCAATCATGATCTTATGACTATATCTTAATTTTGTTTTGGGGTGTTTTTTTTCCCCCCCGTCTGTCTAGTGGCTTCTTGTGATCAATAACCCTCTCTTTAAATTATAATTGAAGACCCTATTTTAAAACCATGAATAGTGACCCTCTCTCTAATACAGACCCTACTTTTAAATTATCAATAGTTTCCCTCCTTGTACAATGTGACTAGCGAGTAAGGAATCACGTTCCAACTCTTCGGGTACCCATTTATACAACTGGGCGGCAATTGTGGATGGACTTTCCTGATTAAAACAAATGAAATGATCATTTACTGGTTTCAAATTGATATCGAATTTGGTATATAATGAAAGAGTGGCACGCGCTCTACCAATCTTTCTAATTGAGAGGCCTTTCAAAACTAGAATGAATTTGATACGCGCCCTGCTTAAAACTAATAAATGAGCAAATTGCACAATTATCTTTCTTGACATTATTTCCCCTCTCCGCCATTTTTTGTATATAATTTGATGCCTAAATTTTGTTATCGATTAGGAAAGTTATTGGCTACAGCAACGTTACTCTATTTATGTTTTGGTCTTAGAATAACATTCTGTACATATATTCTCTACAAACCACCCATTTTCCATATTTACAGGTCTTTTCAGCCAACTCTGATCGTGATACCGTGGTTCGTAACGACTTCCTCGCCCCGCTACTGTGCCGCTTCGTGCGAGTGCGTCCTGTTGCCTGGCAAGAACATATCAGCATGAGAATGGAGCTGTACGGATATGGTCCTGTCGAGTGTAACTAAACTTCTTGGATCGTTTGAGATAAACCCCTAACAAAAAGTCACGCAATTCAAGTTTGAGCGTTCATATCTTTCTTGTCCCCAAATTATCTTACATGAATTTGGTATAACTCAAAAGCCTGTTTACTTCTATTTATATTGATGCCCCATTTCGTTTTTGCAGATATAGAACGTGCAGTAAACATGAACATGGAGCTATATACCATGTCAATGAGAGTGCTCTATTTGTTTGGAAAATGGCTGTGTTATGAATGCTGTTGAGGCGGTCACACAGAAACAATGCACTTGGAACATTTCAATCTTGACTTGTCCTATTATTCGGGCCATATTCAGGTGTAATGCACATTTCATAATAACATGACCATTACAAATTGGGCATCAATCTAAAGAGGAATAAAGAGGATTTTTAATATTATACCAAATTCATGTAAGATAATTTATGGACAAGAGAGATATGAACACTCAAACGTGAACTCCAGAACCTTTTTTGTGAGGAGTTTATGAAGGTAACCAGAAACGACCATTGGAAATATTACTATTCATACTTTTGCTATCCATTTTCCTATGGAATTGCCAATAGAAGTTAACACCACCGGCCTTCATTCCAGTCATAATAAAGTGAGCCGTTTCTTTCTGATTTTGATCATTAAACAAACTGTTTTGTTTTTGAATTGTTGGCTTTTTCCATTCGTATACGTATATCTAAACAAGAAAGTTCTCTTCTTTCAATGTACATAATCAAAGTTAACAGATTCATTCTTCAGATAATCACAATATGACCGTTAATGTATCCATGATCGGACACAGTCGAGGTTTGTTTAAAAAAACTGAAAAAATGGAAAAAAAACTGAAAAAATGGATCATCCATGCAGCCATTTCCGTGTTGAAGCAAATGCCCTATTAAAAAGCAAATGATAAACGGATCTTAATACATGTACTATTAATTGACACTGGCAAGTCGCCAATAGATAAAGGACCATTATTTAATTCCATACTCGGCTTGTTTTTCTTCATACACAATGGTGTATACAATTGATCATAATATGATACACATTGTTAGCAAGAATTCTTTATATTTGGCGGTTTAGCCAAAAACGGACTTTACCAAATATGTATTGTTCACTTTAATAACAAAAGCGAAAGATATGCAATATCACTCCAGATTAAAACACATACAAAATTCACACGTGAAAACAGGCATGGGGTCAAAATTGCGACCAAAATGTGATCGTAAACTACTAACCAAAATTGCCTATCTTGGTGTTTGTTTTTTGTATTTGTCGGTCAAAAATTATCTATCTGGTGAAATCGGCAATTTTATCCTAATATTTTGGGATGAATGCATCGATATAAAAATACTGGATATAGCAACAGCGCCCTCATCATTAAGCCAGCGACAGTGTGAAAAAGTACTCCAAAAGTACTCCAAATACAAAGACCATGCTCGCTCGAGTGAATCGATTTACGGAAATGAATAGAAGCACCTTTTGTATTTGGTCACTTAGGTGGACTTTTAGATACTTGCGGCGGCTTCAACGTCGCTCATTCGGCATTGTTCAGCGTGCTGTATCCAGTGTGCATATCGATGGATGAATGCCGTTCCGTTTTTTTTTGGGCCACCCTGTATATTAGTCTTACAAACTGTGCCCAATTTCTATATCTCGACTTGCCTAACAAATATACTCTAAAATAAGATATTATTAACTTATACTTCCTTGTAATAGGTCTCAACGGGTGTTATACATTTCAGTAATTTATTCATGTTTGTTCACTATATGTATGTATACCACATGCATCTTAGTGTACACGCGTACACGCATTTGTTGTTTATGATTATGTTCAAATGTTTGTTACTAGTACATTATAGAACGTATCTGGCTACATATAGTTTTGTTTTGTATGCAGATAGCCATAACTGCGCCCTGAGCATCTTGTAAAAGATGGAATCGGCTAATTAGAAATCTCGATATTATACAAAATATACATAGGCTCGTTTTAGAAGAGCATCGAGTAGTTCGATGTGCCCAATGTACACATTTAAGTGAGACATTAACTTTTTCACATTTAACCAAATTCAATTGCAGCTTTCACATTTTTCTTGTACCTTGTTTGGCTTATGGAATCAGAGGAATTTAACTTAAATATACACTTCCTTTTATATTAGGTCTTAACAAGTATATATATAATACAATTCAGTCACTTATTCATGTTTGTTCACTATATTTATGTATACATGTTTCTTAGTGTACACGTGTACACGCATTTGTTGTTTATGATAATGTTCACATGTTTGTTACTAGTACATTATAGTACGTATCTGGTTATATATTTTGTGGTGTCTGCAGATAGCCCTAACTGCGCCCTGAGCATCTTGTAAAAGATGGAATCGGCTAATTAGAAATATCGATACTATACAAAATATACATAGGCTTGTTTTAGAAGAGTTCTGAGTAGTTCGATGTGCATAATGTACACATTTAAGTGAGACATTAACTTTTTCACATTTAACCAAATTCAATGGAAGCTTTCACATTTTTCTTGTACATTGTTTGGCTTATGGAATCAGAATAATTTAACTTAAATATATACTCCCTTTTATATTAGGTCTCAACAAGTATATATATATACTACAATTCAGTCATTTATTCATGTTTGTTCACAATATGTATGTACCTATACACGTTACTTTCTAAGTGTATACGTGTACATGCATTTGCTGTTTATTTTTATGTTCAAAAGTTTGTTACTAGTACATTATAGTACTTATCTGGTTATATATTTTGTGTTCTATGCAGATAGCCCTAACTACGCCCTGAGCATCTTCTAAAAGATGGAATCGGCTAATTAGAAATATGGATACTATACAAAATAATAGGCTCGTTTTAGAAGAGCACCGAGAAGTTCCATGTGCCTAATGTACACATTTAAGTGAGACATTAACTTCTTTCACATTTAACCAAATTTATTTGGAGCTTTCACATTTCTCTTGTACCTTGTTTGGCTTATGGAATCAGAAGAATGTAACTTAAATATATAATAATTCCTTTTATATTAGGTCTCAATGTAAAATGTAAAATACATTTCAGTAATTCTTCTTGTATGTTCACTTTATTTATGTATACATGTTTCTTCTTTATACCTGTGTACACATAATTTGTTCATTACGATTATGTTCACACGTTATTTAGTAGTACGTATGTGGCTATAATGTGTTAATGTACTGCGCCCTGAAATTCTTGTAAAAGACAGAATTGGCTCATTAAAAGATCTCCATAATATATATACTAAAAAGGTATAGGCCCGTTGTCATATACAACCAAAATCAATTGGAGCTTTCACATTTCCATTGCACCGTGTTATTTGACTTTTGTTTAATAGCAGAATAATGTAATTGTTTTGATTTTTCAAATGTTCTGGTTATGGAGATAATTATAGCATTGAAAGTTTTTCGATTGTAGCCAAAATTATTGGGGAGAGATGATAACATCTGACATCGATTTGATCCATAAAAAAAATTAGGTAAACGGTGTTCTTTTTAGGATAAAACTTTCGGACATCATTCAAACTAATCTTCGCATGTTACTCAGTATGATTGAAGTCTGCAATATCATTTTGGAAAATCTTATAAAGATCATGGGTCATTTTACTGAGTAATTTGTGCACTGGTTCCCACATAAATGGTCAGTTTCAAAACTACTTGTGTGGATTTATTTCATATAACATTGATAATGTTTTTTTTTATTGTATTGTCAAATGTTTACTCAATTATATTTCTTTACATGTACCTAAATCGGTTGTTTTTCGGAATTTTTCCTCTTCCAATTGTGAATTAACAGATTTCCTCTCAGCATGGTTTGTAATTTGGTTTACTAAAGTAGCACTTGCACAACAAATAACTTGCTATTGTCTGTGTACTCTTTCTTGTTGCTCAATGTCTGTTTTTGTTTGTCCTGTATTTGTCTTTCAACTCAAGCTGATTAAAATTACCACTCCGCACCACCGTACAACACAAATGCGACTGATACACACCATTTTAACCTCATCCACAATCCAGAAACTTGACAACGTGAAGGGAAATTAAACATAAATAATTATATATTTCTGTTTATTGTATTTCATAATGTATATCATGAAGGTTTTCTTTTACTTAGGCATTTCAACAAACTTAATTTACAGCTAATTACTATATGTAAGATATTTACAAATAGTTATTGATATAATCAAACAAGTCAGACATTATCAATTTCACAACATTTTGTTCTTTCTTGAATACTTTCCATAATTACCATTTACCGAGTGACCCAAACCATTTACGAATTTCGGATTTTTTGGGATTTTTACAATTTCTAAATTTTTCTATAATTTTCTAAATTTGAAAAGCATACAAAATAATGCCCAAGGGTTGAAAGTCAATCAGATATGTGACGTATTGTCTGAAATATGACTATCCGAATAAATATATTTCAATAGGAAATCAGTGTAATTTTGCTCTGGTTTGTAACGTTATGACCCAGAGCAAAATAACAGTGATTTCCTATTGAAATAAATTCGTTCGTATGGGCATATCTCAGCCAATACTTAACATATTAGATTGGTTTTCAACATTTGGGCAGTATTTTCGATGCTCTTTCGGAAAATGAAGTTCAAATTTGGAAATTCTAAGAATAGGTTTTTGATGACGTCACACTTGACCACTCTATTTATTTGGATCACTTTGTATTTTACAGCATCAAGTGTAAATAAACCTGACACGCATTCCTGTTCGATTGTGTATTTTTGTCAAAGGTGGAGGTGGAGGTGGAGGTATACATGTGTGCAACGAATTTATAAGCGATTCGGAAAAGTTTGATGATATTTTACGTACTGTACTTTACTAATATAATGTACATGTTTATGCTGGTATATTATTTGTCATTAAGCATACCTTAACATAAAGAAAAGAATTAAAAAAGCAAATAGCTTAACTATAATACATAATACATATCTAGATAAATGCAAAATTTTATATAAACCCCTCACCCAAAAGTTCCGCAATTCAAGTTTGAGATTTCATACCTCTCTTGACCAGTTCAATTATCTTACATGAATTTGGTATCATTGAAATGCCTGTATATTCCCGTTGCCCCATTTGTAATGGTTATGTAATTATGGAATGTGCATTACACCTAAATATGGGGCCAAGTCAAGATTGAAAGGTTGCACACGCATTGTTATTGTGTGAACGCCTAAACGACATGGCATAATACACATTATCTCCAAACAAAAGGAGAATTCACATTGACAATTATAACGTTGTATTTTGCAACATTTCGCATTTGACATGGCTCCATATCTAGGTCTACCGCACATTCCAGAAGTAAATAATCATTACAAGATGACAAGGAAAGCATCAGTGTAAAGAGGAAAAAACAGGCTTGTCAATTATATCCAAGTCGAGTAGGATCATCTAATAACAAGATGAATATCAACGCTTAAACTTGAATTGCAGAACTTTTTGTGAGGGGTTTATATCGAATAGAACGATATCAGAAGGTCTTGCCTTCAATTCCCCGGGGGGGGGGGGGGGGGGGGGGGCACTCGAATAATTTTTTGACGGGGGTGTGCCGAACGGAAATCTGAAATGGGGGTCTGAACAGCTGATTACAAGCACAAAATATAGGGTCTTTGGAGCTACAAAAACCCCGAAACGGTAGTTAAGGGGTCTAAGCCTTCTAAGGAGCAAACTAAAACTACAAAATACATAGACTTGGAGCTACCAAAGACCTACGGAAACCCTCAAAAAGGCGAAAATGGTGGTCCAAGGAGCCGAACTAGAAGAAGAATAATGGACTTGGCGCTACTCAAATACCTAGCCAAGTCATTCCGGGGGTCTATGGAGCCGAACTAGAAGAAGAATAATGGACTTGGTGCTACTCAACTACCTAGCCAAGTCATTCCGGGGTCTATGGAGCGGCGATTTTGAAAATCGGGTATCTTTAGAGCTGCGATCGGGTGTGAAAACGGGTTCTTTAAGCGGCACATACCCGTCTTACATTATACATGAGTGCCCCCCCCCCGGGTTAAATTCCCGGTGAAGCCCAATTTTCTGTGCTTATTTGTCATTGATTACTTTCTTTTTTTAATTAACATTAAAATCCGTTTTCGAAAGACCGAGAAGAACGTCAACGACAACAACAACAACCTGCCAAACTAAAATAGAAGTCAAGATATTTATAGAAAATGACAAATTAATTAGCATCACGCCCCATATAGCAACGTTGGACCAACACCTAATTTTGGCAGTCGGCAGACTAACGTTGGTCAACGTTGGACTAACTAACACATTTTTTTCTATGAGTGCCGTTGGAGCTAAATGATGGTGGGCCAACGTTGGGTCAACGCTGGACCACCAACACACTTTGTTTGTTGTTTTATTTCTGCATTTTTTTCAAACCATACATAATTATAATTGTACAAAACATGTTTGAGTAGTTACAATAGAATTACAAGTAATAATTATACATGAAGAATAGTACAACAATAATTATCAATTTGAAGTAATACATAAAGCACATAAACGCAGGAGACCGCCATCATGAGCTGTAAGCTTGAAATCGATGGCGGTCTCTTGGGGACAATCAGCGACACAAACTAATGCTTTTGTGTAGTAAACATTTATGCATGACTTTGATCAGAAGGGTGCAGTGCAAGTGCATGTGCAAGTAAAAGTGCATGAACATAGAATTCCGGTTATGATACGTTTGGGATTTGACTAAAAATAAAATATATATTTTGTTTGTTTAAAGGGTTGTTTAAAGGGGTAGTTTAGTTTTGGTAGAGAGGGCGCTGCACATCACAATTTGTTTGTGAGGTAATGAAAAACTGAGTGTCGAATTTGAGAGAACATGCAATTTTAATGGCAGAATAAACTTTATTTGGTCAAAATCGACCCACAAACGCCTGAAATATCAATAAATATATCTGATCTTATAATTATTTGGGGCCCAAATAATTAGATGATTTTTTCAAAAAATAAAAAAAAATGCTTGCACTTTTCAAAAAAATTCAAAAGCGTTTTTTAAATAGTTGTTGATGATCTCTCTATTTAATCATTATTTCAATAAAACATCACATGCATAATTTTGTATGAAAAATGGTTGAAACCAATGCCTTTCTGGAAAGCGCCCTCTTGTGTTTAATGGCTCTTTTTGAATGATAACAGGCTTTTTACTTAGTCGTTTGTAATTTTGTATACCTTTCGAGCATGGTAGAGTGATAACTATTAGTTTATAATGTTACTGTCCAGGTTTGGTTACTAAAGTTCAGCCTTACCAAAACTGTACTACCCCTTTAACATGTTTAAATATAAGAGACGATGTTTAGTGAGTTACGACTGTGTAAAGTGATACAAGGTGACGCTTTAGTGTTGCGTTGAAAGAATAGAGGGTCAGGCATGATTTGATTATATTCGGTAAATTATTCCATAAATCGGGGCCGTGATGTCTAATCGATTTATGTGTAATTAATAACTTGGGATTCATCAAATGGAAATTCCCAGAAGTACGAGTTGGATAGGAATGAATTATATTATTATAACAAAAATAATTATTGAATGAGATTGGAAGTTGTTTATTTATGTACTTATGTACTTCGGCAGTCGGGAAGCCAACGTTGGTCCAGCTACAACATTTTTTCGATGAGTGCCGTTGGGTGTGGTCGGCAAACAGACGTTGCACCAATATTGGACCAACAAACGCACTTTGGCATTCGGTAAGGCCAACGCTGGGCCAACTGCAACTGTTTGTCAATGAGTGCCGTTGGGTATTGGTCGGCAAGCCAACAATGGGCTAATGCTGAACCAATACCACCATTTATCAATAAGTGATATTGGATATTGGTTGGCTAAATGACGTTGGGCCGTCGGGTATTGGCCCGGAAAGCGACGTTGGACCAACGCTGTTCCAATATCCACATCTTGGCAGTCGACAAGCCAACGTTGTGCCAATTACCACATTTAGGCAATGCGTGCCGTTTGCTATTGGTTGGCTTATGACGTGGGGCCAACAATCACATTTCGGCGGTCGGCAAACCAACGTTGAGCCAACTATTAAGTGTTGTCAATGATAGGCGTTGGATATTGGTTAACTTTGGCGAACGTTGGTTCAACGTTGAAATGTTTATGTCACATCTGCGTATTTAAGGGCACATTTTTCAAGAGGGCTGAGTAGAGGTCTTTCCCCCGAATAATCATCCTTCCGTCCTTTTAACCAGACAAACACAATAGAAAGACAAGAGAAAAAGGGTCTACGTACGCCTCTTTGATATCCAAAAATCCATGACATGATTTTCCCCGAATCTGATATGTTTGCCCGAATATGTATACTGTCTGTGCTCTTTTTATGGGTGCTTCTTGCCCGAATACGGCCGTTTTCAAAACTCGGGGGGGGGGGGGGGGGGGGGAGGGGCTGCAGCCCATGAACCAATAAGCAACCCCCCTCGCTACGCCAGTGATCGTTTATGTTCTAAAGTCGTTAATTTTCTAAAGACGTACAGGTTATGTGGGTTCTACCGTCATGAGCCTCGGACCCCTGGCAGGGTATTTTATTAACGTATCCCATCGGGGACGACCCCACCTCTTTAGGGCTACATGTCAAGGCGCTTACATTTTGGGTATACTTTGTGTATCATTCGAAGGAATTGAGTCTTGTAAACACCTGGTTGTGGATAACCCGATATAGCAAAATCTATTCTGTATCCTAGCATCTGGATTCCAAATAGGTTAGAATCATAAAAGTATAGCGATTTATTATATGCTCATTGGCCCCGTTGCGGAAAGGGATGCAATCGATTGTAAAGTTGCAATAAATTGTGATTCGTTTCACAACCAAGCTAATAGTAACCAGTGGCGTAATGAGCGAAAACTTTTGGGGGGCTAAACCAAATCCATATCACCACCGGATATTGCGAGGGAGCGAAGCGACTGAGCGGGGGAGGTGTGGGAGGGGGGGGGGGGGGGGGTGTCCCCCCCTTCCACGGTAGGGAGCCTTTGCGTTTTTGAACTTGAAACTGTGCAATCTGGTGCATACCAAGAAAGGAAATTCTGACTTGACGACTTGTACTATAGTAACTGTGGGTAAGTGCGTCATGATTCTACCGACCGAAACAAGAGGTTATATTTGTTTCATGAAGAAAAACAAATTTGCACCCCCAAAATAATAAACGCAAAGTGATATATACAGTTCGAAAAGTGCATCAAAAGCTAAATAATTTATGATACAACAACATGAACATTGTATTCCAGACGTAGACAAGACCAATTACTGAGGGAGCGAAACAATTACCGAGAAGGGAAGGGTGATGGTAGTAGGGTGTGATGGTAGGTGGGTGTCCGCCCGTACACGGTAAGGGTGCTTTTGCAATGTTTTACTTGGAATTATGCAATCTGGTGCATACTTGGAAGGAAATTTGCCTTTTTTTTTTGGGGGGGGGGGGGGGGGCAAGAGCCCACCCCCCCCCCCAAGCCCCCCCCCCCCCCAAGCCCCCCCCCCCCCAAGCCCCCCCCCCCCACCAGTACGCCTGTGATAGTAACGGCACATGTCAAGTAACAGGACCCTGGGAATGATTGTTTGTATAATAGTGGTGCTGATCCCGAGGCTGAAGGTAAGGGTGTCCGATACACTGGTACATACATTACACGTGGCAAACGTAAGCATTATACCATCATAACTTTTGGTCCATCATTGAATTTCCTACTTGAAAAGACTTCACAATGGCGTTAGTAACTACTTATGTAAGATCCGATTTTAGTGAAAGTGAAAAATTACTGAATAGCCAAATAAAACCAGATATTAAAGACACTTCTTTTTGGTTTCCTTGCTCATATCATATTTACCAGAATACATCAGTTTCTGATGTTAAAAGTCAAGGAAAATTTGCATTTTGACATATTTGCTGTTAATCTCCTAGCAACAAACAACCAGATAATTAACCCAACTCGTAAGATCGTTGAACTATGCCCCCCTCCCCCCCCAAAAAACAAATAAAAAAATAAAAATGTATATAAAAACACCAAGATCCGAAACATAACGCATTTGAAGACATAATACATCAAGTCACGGATTGCATACATCATTCGGCTTTGTTTCGACAGTTATAATAGTAAATTTTCCGAAATACATCATGATAATATGATACCACAACCTATAGAAATCATCACCACCATCATTCCCTAATATATACAACCACGTACGTCCATTTAAATTCCCCCATTCCCCCACCAATACATATCTCAACCAACAATGGCACAGTACGCCTTTAAACCCAGGGCGTTGAACACAATTAAAAGTCGTCTGACCAGAGGAACATATATACTGCATATGAGAAACATATAGTCCTTTTTTAAAATATACTTTCAGTGATAATATTTGGTGTTATTTATGAAATGATTCACATTGAAATATTAGAAGTGGGATTGGTTGATTGGTATTGGATAATTGAAACAGGACTTTACGCATGCTACAATCATTGAGGGGTTATAATGAGAGCATTCATTTCGCGGATGAATACTAAACATGTTAGAAGCAGACATTAAAATGTTCCCTGGTCAGACTGCGACGTGGCACCGACCACTCCCGTCCAAGATATTTTCAAGGAGAGACCTGTTTGAGTTTGCTGTCTAGTTCGTGGTTGTTGTTGATCTATTGCAAAGGAAAACAGTATTACATCGAAGGAGAGTGAGTTTTGTTATGTCTCTTTGTATAATTGAACGTTTTTATATTGATTCATGTTTTCGCTGGGGCTAAACCTTGGGTGAAAATGTGTTTCTTACTTTTATGTTATATGATGATGATGTTATATGATGATGATGTTGTTTATTTCCCAAGTAGTATTTTACAATAATTGTTAATGGGAAATAAATTCATAGTCGGTCAGATAAGCTAGTAAGTATATTATTCAACATGTTTTGAGTGAAAAAATAAATAATATTTGCTTTGATTTCTTTTTAACGTTTTTGCTCGCTTTGGTCTTATATAAACCGAACACAAAAAGTAACTTCACCCCTAGGGAAATCATCATAATTTCTTAAATAATACCTTTATAAAGATTTTTTCTTTCACCAAATGATTGTTATGATAGAGCTTTAGCTTCTGGGTAAAAATCAGACATATCCGTGAACGTACGGCTGACTGAGCACAAATAAAAGACAAAATGGTCACTTTTCAAAAGCTGCAAGATTTCATTCATGGCTAACCAACATCACATCTGTTTTAACGCATCGATTGTGTCAAATCAAAACAGGGCCATTGCTATCGGGCTCTTACAGACTGGTCTTCCACTACGTGGGAGATCCTTCACCTCTCCAGTTTCTTGGAATTTTTATTACGAAGATTTCTCATTGCGTTCGGGGAAATGCCCAGTGTCCGTGCTATACGTTTAAGAGGGGTCCCAGCCTGTAAGAGCCCGATAGCAATGGCCCTGTTTTGATTTGACAACTTTGGCATGATGGATTTCGATGACTTGTTGCAATTGATAGGCAAGGGAAAATGACAGACAATTCAACGTTTTACCCTTCATGTGATCTGTTTTACATGATTGTGTGTTTATTTACAAATCACAAACAATGGCGGGAATTCAAACTGTATTGTTACACAGATCACAATCGATGCGTTAAAACAGATGTGATGTTGGTTAGCCATGAATGAAATCTTGCAGTTTTTGAAAGTGACAATTTTGTCTTTTATTTGTGCTCAGTCAGCCGTACGTTCACGGATATGTCTGATTTTTACACAGAAGCTACAGCTCCATCATAGCAATCATTTGGTGAAAGAAAAATCTTTATAAAGGTATTATTTAAGAAATGATGACGTTTTCCCTAGGGGTGAAGTTACTTTTTGTGTTCGGTTTATATGAAAATCGGATCATAAGTTCAATGTAGTTTAAACGTTGTAAATCATGGTAAATTACTGGAGCAAGCATTACTTTGGTTTAGCTCGCTTTTGTGTTGGTGTATTTAGTTATTCCCTTGGTTATTGGTTAATAAGTCTCCCGAATCACTCATTTGTGTGATACAAACCTTTGAACCTAGCCCGTTCTCCTTTTCTTGTCCAAACCACGACATAAATTGATTTGATATAAATTATTGCCAATCCCTGAATGACTTTTTTAGATTTATTAATGATACCTTTTTTAGTTTATCGTATGGTACATTGTCCAACTCAAATTACGTAATCACATAATTTATAAGAGTCTTGGTGTGACACAATTATTTGACAGTATTTATAATTAATAATGATTTAACAAAAATGTCAATAATGACAATGTTATGCACATTTCTTAAGTGATAAATTTAGAACACCGATTGGGGTCACATATCATTATCTTGGTTCGAGAACCAAAGAGAAGGGTGAGAAACCATATAAAGATATAATCTGTCTTCGGCTACCTAAACAGTTTGTATTGATTTATAGGAAAGAAGCCGAAAATGACGCGGATCTGTGCAACATGGATTGTCTCGATGCTTTTAGCAGGGATGGCGCTAGGGCAGGAGCTACGTTGCGGGGATGGAGAAGGTAAAAGGATAATTGCTTTCCAACATTTATTCGGAAACTTTTTTTTATTTTTTTATTACAGTCAAACCTGTGTATAGTGACCACCGAAGGGAAGTAAGAAAAGTGGCCACTATAGACAGGTGACCTGTATAGGCAGGTTCATTCTATTATTTTTCTCTGCAGGGGATCATGTTGAGTGGCCACTATAGGCAGGTTGGCTGCTATAGACAGGTGGCAGTAAACATTTAACAATCAATACATCGATTAAAGCTTAATTCTTACCTTAAACATATTTGCAAATGTTCCCAAAGCAGCTGAT
Source organism: Echinarachnius parma (assembly GCA_037951105.1). Classification (NCBI taxonomy): domain Eukaryota; kingdom Metazoa; phylum Echinodermata; class Echinoidea; order Clypeasteroida; family Echinarachniidae; genus Echinarachnius; species Echinarachnius parma. The sequence continues at coordinate 71,264 of JBAMJV010003979.1, read as the reverse complement.
AAGGGACCTTCTTATTGTGGAATGTAATACATAAATATCCATACATACATTATGCTGAACTTGTAATGGATTATTTGTTTACATTTTGATATACACAGATACATGTCGCAGATATGTTATGAAAATGAAATATTTCACCTATAAAGGGATAGTTGAGTTTTGGTATAGAGGGCGCTACACAACATATTTTGTTTGTGAGATAATGAAAAATTCGAGAAAAAAATTCTTGTTTCCAAACATGTACAAAAGAGGTTTTTAAATAGTTCATGATTATCTCTATTTCAACAAAACATCACATGCACAATTTTAAATTAAAAACGGCTGAAACCGTTGAGTGTTTAGAGAGCGCCTTCTTGAGTTTTAACGGCTCTTTTTAAATGATAACAGGCTTTTTACTTAGTCATTTTTAATTTCGTATTCCTTTCAAGCATGGTGGAGTTATAACTATTAACAGTGCAGGTTTTGGTTACTAACATTAAGTTTGACCAAAACTGTACTCAACTATCCCTTTAACTCGTGTCTTGATTCCTTTTTCGTGCTAAGTGAAATACGTAAATATGATGTCATGGATAAGAATAAATAATATTACGATTATACCGTATACATCAAATACCATATTAATCTTTATGTTTGCTTTAATACCAAAACAATTCATGTTTTGTTCTTCAAAGGTGTTCCACTTGGCCTTGAGTCTAACACCATCCCTGATTCGAGAATGACAGCATCGAGCGCGTACCGTGACCGATATGGAGAAACAGGTAAGACATCATATTATAAAAAACATTTCCGTAAGGTCTCAAAGTTGTTTGCTGTTAAAGTTCAATATCAAACGTTACAAAAACATTACAGCAAAATTTCATTTCTTAAAGAGAATCATTAAACAAAATTAAAACAACATTTTTACAATATCAGAAAATAAATTGCATTTTGAGAAAGATGATGTTGTGAAAAATGATGTATGCAAATAACATGATATTCATTTTTAAATGTTTCAACAAGATTTTTGCGAAACGTTGATATGACAAACATTTATTAAAGCTTTCGTTCATTAAAAAAATACTTTTCCTGCTAATGTCGTTACAAAAATGTTTAAGATATGCAAAAGCGAAATATTCTGATAATGTCTTTATACATAATATGTCATTATAACATGAACATGATGTTATAAGAAATTGAACAATTGTTTACAATTGAAATAGAGTTCTTTCGAAAAGAATTCAAATTTGATTATGTTTTTTAGATAATTGTACAAATAGATTTAACAATAAAGGAATCTAGTAACATTGTCAAAATCCTCTAAATCCAATTGGAATTTTAGCAGTTCCCTCGTAACTTGTTTTATTCGTATTAACAATAGGAGATGAGACAGGCTTCGGTTTTTCGAATTTATTTTTCGTTAAAAAGATATCTACGACTGAAGTCTTTAGATGTTTAACTATCCACTGGATATTCGTAACCATGTACAAAGTCAGTGCAATAACTGAGTGAATGTCATTTGCATTTTTGCTCATTACTCGGCCATATAACGTCAATTCAACTTGCAATTTTCACGCAATATAAATTGTATCAATCATTCATCATTTTTGGCACACGTCAACAAAGTGACTAGATCTCTTGAAACCTAGTTCTAAATATTGAGAAAGAGAATATTATGATTAATGTTGTATAAGAATCACATGTCAATCTTAATCAATGTCGTTAAGAATGAATTTTTTTTAATTCGGGACATATGTATACCTTTAGTTTACCGGTAGCAACAGGTTTTCAAAATATAAAAAAATTAATACTTTAATAGTACTGTATTTAATGTCCTTCATATCACAACGTTCCGCTAATTACGTTTTCAAAATATTAAATAAGTATTTTCATATATTATTTGTTTGATATACAAACTAGTTCTATATATTGAGAAGGAAAATGTTATGAATCATGTTATAATACTAATCACATTACATTCCTTATTAATGTTTAAAAGACATTTTCCAGGCAATTATGACAAACCTTTTTTAAATGTTGATTTCTTTTAGAAAAAAATTTACTAATTATCGATAACAAAATGTTTCCAAAATAAAAAAGTTATTTCTTTTAATAATGTTCAATTAAGATGTCCTTTAAACATTAACATGATGTTATGCAAGCTAATCTATGATTGTTTACAGTATCTCAATAACGATACAACATTGTAATTGAAATGTTTAAGATTCGAATTTGATTATGTCTTTAAAATGTATTTATGATGTGCTATGGCCAAGAAATTTGAAAAAAATTCAAATGATATTCCCTTACTCATTGCCTTGGAATTACACACGGGTATGAATATCCAGTGGATATTTATAAGCTGTACACTTTAATCGTAAATATCTTTTGAACGAAAAAGAAATTTGAAAAACTGAATCCTGTGCCATGCCGATATTAGTAAAACGGATACAACACGATCTGAATGAGCCACTAGATTTTTGTTTGGACAATGTTACTATATCCCATTAATGTAAACATTGTTACAACTAAATTACTATAACTTAACGGAAATGTTTTTCATTTCCTTTTCCCGACAATCAAATAAACATTTTCCCACATAAATATAATATTTCTGAAAACGTGAGTTTTTTTTTAATTCCACATGTTTTAGCGTTTTATAGACTAGAATATTGAATAAATGTTATAACAACCTTTCTGTTCGTATTTTTTCTTGGCAATCGAATAAACGTTGTTTAAACATTAATATAGCATTTCATTAAGCTATCGTGAAATTTGTTTATAGACCAATCGTTACGTTTTATAGAAGATGTAGAATTTATTTTACCAAATTATTTGTTCCGTATATTTTCTTGGAAATGATCAAACATATTGTTTTATTACATAAATAATAGCATTTCGATGAATGTCATTAAACTATCGTGAAACAACACGTGAGACCACACGTTTATATAACGTTTCCAAAACAGGTTTAACACATTTTACGATATGTTTGTGTTAGCTGGGGCTTGGCAAGGACGGTTGAATTATGAACCAGCCTCTACCACGGGAACAGGAGCCTGGGCCGCACACACAAGTAATGCAAATCAATGGATACAGGTACGATTACAGGGTCGGATGTGTGTGTGTGTGTGGGGGGGGGGGGGGGGGGGGGAGGGGAGTAGGGGGCGTGCACATCTCTTAAAAAACAAACAACAAACAAACAAACGCAGGTGCGCCGACCCACTGCCCAGCCGATCGTGAACATTTACAATCGATTGTAAATTCCAATTAGCGTCCTGGATCATCCAGGACAATGTCTTACTGGTGACCGATTATATATGACTGAATTTCAAAGGGCCCATCGTCATGAACCTATAAGCAAAACTGAAGGATTGAATTGATAATGAAAGGAACAAATTATCATATATCCAGTGGCGAATAGCAACAAGACAAAATGTCTGCAGGTGCAAAATGGTTCAACTAGTTACAGGTAGTCTCGGTCTTTTTAGGCCGGGCTTTATTGAGGCACTGATAATAATTCGGGCCATTGATTTTTTATTATAATTTAGTAAGATATTCTCAAAATAAATTGTACACGTTAGATTTATTTCAGCCGCATTATGTTATGGTGGTAGACATATGTATTTATCTACACTGTTGGTCATAATGTTGGAATATTTTTTTTTTAGGTCAAACTTCATTCATTTTCCCTATTTTTGCGCCTAATGAAATATTTAAGACTAGAAATAATGATTATATAATATTTCCAAACTACCAATGTACAATAAATGGGTGAATGGGTTTGCATTAATTAATGTAGCCTTTTGTTTTGAGCTTTGAATGGCAGAACCTTTCATGATGGGCCGCTTTCCCTCTGAAAAGCGTATGTCCAGCAAGTCATCATTATGTGTCATTTCTCAGCGTTGGCTGCAAAACTTTCAACCCAAATTGGCACAGAGGCTCTCTAGGTCAAATCCCGTCCAACGCCATCACACGTCGAATGATGCTTGTGCTCCACCAGGAAGGGGTGTCAACAAGCAATGTCCACTGATTCGTTGGAACATCGCAGGCTACGATCTGTAAAATCCTCATACGTCATCGAGAGGAGGGTCAATTAAAGATACGGGAATTTCTAGGACGTCCACAATTTACCACCAGGACAAATGATCGCAAATTGCTTACCCTGTGCCGTAGAAACCGGAAATGCCAAAATGGAACCTTCGCCGTCTATGAAGGAAACACTATGAAATCGACCCCTTCTTCCAACCTGCAGATCAACCTAGCAAGACAAACTACCAAGTGTCCAGCCTATGCCATGCAACCAAGATTTACAGGACGTCCTTGGACTAGGGAGTACAGAAGATCGCCTCCTGGACACTCGTGATATGTCATCTTAATGGGTACGAGCCATACCACCGTTGGGCCGTCACAACCTCAAGTCGTTTTGTAAATACAAACATCTTCCAGCTTCTCGTCACGTAATCGACGAACCCTTTGTCCTCCATCCGTTCGGTCAAGGATGTTATGGCTCGTACCCATTCAGATGACATATCTCTAGTGTCCAGGCGGCAATATTCTGGGCTCCCTAGTAGAGGGACGTCCGGTAAATCTCGGTTGCATGGATTAGAGTGGACACTTGGTAATTTGTCTTGCTCGGTAACCATGTTAGAGGGATCTCTGATCTACAGTTTGGCGAAAAGCGTTGATTCCATAGTGTTTTCTTCATAGACGGCGAAGGCTCCATTTTGGCATTTCCGGTTTGTACGGCACAGGTTAAGCAATCTGCGATCAGTTATCCTGGTGGTCAATTGCGAACGTCCTAGAGATTCCCGTAGCTTTAATTGCCCCTCCTCTCGATGACGTCTGAGGATTTTACAGATCCTAACCTACGATGTTTCAACGAAACAGTGGGCATTGCTTGTTGAGACCCCTTCCTGGTGGAGCACAAGCATCGTTTGGCGTGTAGGCAACGGCGTTGGATGGAGTATGGCCTAGAGAGCCTATGTGCCAACTTTTGTTGAAAGTTTTAAATCCAACGCTGAGAAATGACACATAATGATGACTTGCTGGACATACGCTTTGGAGAAGGAAAGGGGCCCATCATGAAAGGTCATGCCTTTCAAAGCTCAAAACAAAAGGCTTGATTAATTAATGCAAACCCATTCAACCATTCATTGTACATTGGTAGTTTGGAAACATTATATAATCATTATTTTTAGTCTAAAATAGTTCATTAGGCGCAAAAATAGGGAAAATGAATTAAGTTTGACCTAAACAAAAAAATATTCCAACATTATGACCAACAGTGTATTAACATTTATTTCATTTAATTAGTTATCCTAATATAATCAGGTAGAATGAAAGGAATGTGATTATGAAACACAATACACGCGGTTTGACAATCAACGTGCAAATGTTAGCTCTCACGTGAACTGAAAATGACATTGTGGCAAAACATTTCAACGTTAAACATTACGACAAAAAATGTATTTTAACATTTAAGATAACTGCGTTTTCAGGTTGATCTCGGTTTTCCCTATCGAGTCGTTGCCTTGGCAACTCAAGGGCGTCAGGATTACTACCAATGGGTGAGGAGCTACAAGGTCGCCTGTAGTATGGATGGTGTGACCTTCGCCACGGTTCAACATAACTCTGGATCAGATATGGTGAGTTTTATTTTAAGGTTCATTATTACATCACATTATACCAACTTCAACTCTGGAGTCATAGTGGCACTAAAACTATAGTGGTTAACTCTTAAATTGATATAAACTTAACACAAAAAGGAAGTCCCCACTAAACAACTCTTCATCATTTAATAACCAATACTGATTTCGTCGTACCAAAGTATTGCTATGGTAGTTAAGACAATTATGTGTTAAAACAAAATAAGCGGTAATCTTTACTTCATGGTTGACAGAGCACAAATTAAAGACAAAATTACCATATTTTTAAATTCGTAGAGGTAATATCATTAGTTGCAGTATACTGTGTGTCTAAGAAAGGGTACACTCAGGAAATATTAATAACCTTTACTTGCTGTCATATGAAAGAAAACAAAACTGAGCTTCCCGATTACTTGTTTTAGCTCGATCATAATTGTCAGTCATGAGGTACGATCGTTTGTTCATGCACATTTTTAACACCATGCAGATCATCCCATCATTCAGTAGGCACAAACAGTGATAAGCAACCGCTTTCAAATCCTTTCGGGTACCCAGTTTTACCGACATCCGATTTGAGAGCATCAAACGTGGATACATCTTTCTATGAAAGACAATTTTGAACGCGATGAGCGTACGCTGGTTTCGAACTCGTGACATCACGATAGGAAGGCGCGTGCTCTATCTACAGATCCTTTCAAATTTGAGGCCTTATATTTTAAGAGCATGACTCTGTGTCCTAACAAATCAATGCAACGTTTAAATTGTCTTTCTTTCCTTATGTCTTAGTTTCTTAATGCCTTAGTTTAGTTTTCGATAGGGATAAATATTGGCTACCTTGAATGCTTTTTAATTATTTACGAAGGAATGTGTAAGCTCTTTCTGTCTTCTTTTTACAGGTCTTTACGGCCAATTCTGATCGTGATACCGTGGTTCGGAGAGCCCTCCCCACCCCGACAGTGTGCCGCTTCGTGCGTGTGCGTCCTGTTACCTGGTATGGACGCGTCAGCATGAGAATGGAGCTTTACGGAAATGGCCCTATCGAAGGTAGTTTATACATTTTCTTGGATCGTTTGATATAATAAGAAAATCGCCACTGACAAATTGATCACGTTGTCGTGGAACTTTAATCAGAAGGTCGTGATTACATTTTGGTATTTTAAACTCTGAGCAAGTCTTGTCTAACTCGAAGTCGAGTCTAATTTTTGACTAAGTTCCGTTTAACTTTAGATTAACTCGAGGGGTAGTTCAGTTTTGGTATAGAGGGCGCCGCACACAGTATTTGTTTTGTGAGATAATGAAAAACGGAGTGTAAAATTTGAAAGAGCATACAATTATAATGACAAATCAAACTTTATTGGATTAAAATTGGTAAAAAACGGCTGAAATATCAATAAATATGTCCGATCGGAATAAATCTGGGGCCCAGGGCCCATATCCATGAAAGCCCGCTTGCTTAGTTCATTGCTAAGTCTATTTTGAATTACGTGGCTACAACCCGTATACGCAAGATCTTTTTAGAATGATAACATGCATGCTTTTTACTTAGTCGTTAGTTCCTAGTTGTAATTTCCTATACCTTTCGAGCATGGTGGAGTAATAACGATTAGTTTGTAATGTTGTTGTGCAGGTTTTGGTTACTTTACCAAAACTGTATTACCCCTCATTCTGAATGTTGCGATCATGCTTTAAACATTGCAAAATGTGCATGTATTTTTCTTTAGAATACAATAAATAACGAGGAAATAAGGTGTCAACATGTTAACAGTACACGGAAATATTCAATTTTTAAAAACAATACAACTAAGGCACGAAAAAAGAAAATACAATTATAAAAATGCTGCCATTTCAACTTTTACCATGTCTACGGTACTCCCCTGTCCTGCCTATGCTTACCGAAAACTTATAGCGGTGAATGATGGTATGTTCACCCTCGAGAATTTTAGATAACAATTGCACATATTTTCTTGGGGTGCCCAACCATTAACAACAATTGAAAACTTACCATGCTTCATGGTGACATCTGGTGAATTCCATAGGTCATATTGAGCTATCCAGCCTGTTAAAGACGTTTTTTCTCTCTGATATTTAGATCTTACAAGCTTTCAATCGTTCAGCAAGTGGCAAAGAATACTGGTCGAACCAACCTTCTATACCAGACCAGTTTATACATTCGGCGAGTGGCAAAAAAGCCTCGTCGAGCCTACCCTCAACCAGACCAGTTCTACGGCCGTTTGGTGATAGGAGAACTGCACAACCAATACAAAATACCAACGGCTGGAACAACTGGCGGAGTTAACCCGAACCTGATGCCATGCAGATACCATTTACCAAACGGCATAGTGTGATAATGTACGAGAGATGATCTTCATCGAGCGGCTGCTGGTCGTATATTATACTACACGATCCTGCGGTTATGGGCTCGGTTTATCTTGACCGGAACAGGTGGCGTATCCAGCAGTCAGTGAGTTCAGCAGATTATCGTGTTTCCCGCCGTCCTTGTGAAAGGAGTTCTACTGGAGTTACAGCTACAGTAGGGTGTTCCGTGTCAATACGCCTACCAAAGCCATTCAGAAACAAAATATATATTCAGATAAAATATACATAGTTAGTTATACATTATATGGCTAAAACGTTACCTGACATAAACAATGTGTATTGTTCTTTTGAAGATATTCCACTGGGACTTGAGTCTAGAACCTTCTCTGATTCGAGTCTGACCGCATCGAGCGAGTACGATGGACAGCTCGGAGCTAGACGGGGACGATTGAATGTGATTAGTTCTGGTGAGGGAATGGGGGCCTGGAGCGCACGCACTAATGACACAAACCCATGGATCCAGGTAAGATTATGAACTCATAACAATATACTTCTAAATAAAACCTGTTATTTTGTAACAGTTTAGCATATGACAGCATAATGCTTCATAATATTCTGGTGGTTGCATTTTGCATTTATATCGCAGTTCATTTCATTCTAATCAGGATATAGGATAAAAACCTATGTCAATTATCATGCACGTTACACAGTTGTAACTACCACTACAATGTTGATATATCACCAGCAGTTTTTCAATACAAGTAGAAAATATTAGTTGTCATGCGAACGGAATGTAACACAAATAGGAAATAACATGTTGATGTAAAACGTTATGACAAAATCCATTTTTGAACATTTAAGATTATCGTCCTTTTTCAGGTTGATCTCGGCTCTGCCTATCGAGTCTTCTCATTGGCAACCCAAGGACGTCAGGATACCGACGAATGGGTGACGAGCTACATGGTTGCCTATAGCATGGATGGTGTGATCTTTGACACAGTTCAAAGTATGTGTGGATCAGCTGTGGTGAGTGTTTTTGTAACATTCACAGTTACATAACATACAAAAAATAATATCGTTTCGCTCGTGTTCTACTAAACTTTCTATTTGTGAGGTCTTTTAATGATATAATTAATTTGACTACCCTCCTTAATTAAAACTGCTAGATAAAAAGATTACTTAGTTGTCTTTGTTGACACTGTTTATAAAAATACATTGGCTAGCACCGTTTCTCTCTTTCTGGGGGTTTTTAGAATGTTACTCTGTACTTAGTAAAACAAATATTTTCTATGAAACATCTATTTACAGGTCTTTTCAGCCAATTTTGATCGTGATACCGTGGTACGGAACGCATTCCCTATCCCGCTAGTTGGCCGATTCGTGCGTGTGCGTCCTGTTACCTGGCAAGGACACATCAGCATTAGAATGGAGCTTTACGGATATCGCACCGTCGACTGTTACTAAACTATTATCTTGGATCGCTAAGAATATGACGATACCCAGTAACTACCTAAGAAAATATTACTTTTTTTAAATTAATTTACCTTCCTATTTCATATGGAATTACTGATGAAAGTCAACACCACCGGCCTTCATTTTAGTAACATTATTTACGGATATATCAACCGTTTTTTTCTGATTTTGATTATTAAACATAAGGTTATGTTTAGGAATTGTTTGCTTTTTCAAAAACGTCGCAAAAGCGCCCTCTATATAATAATTTGCTATACCCTTAAATGTTTGTATCAAAGTAAGGTGAATATAATTGTTCAGATAATCATTATATGACCGCTGTTATATTTATAATCGGTCACAGTCAAGGTTTGTTTTCAAAAACTGCAAACATTGATATCCATGCAGCCATTCCAGTGTTAAAGCAAATGTCCCAAAAGCAAATGATAAACGGATTTTACTAGTATTAATTGATTCTGGTAAGTTGTCCATATATGAATATATGATCATTATATTGGTCAGTTTCAAAACTACTGAGACTTCGGAAACCGTATATTTATGTTTTTTTCCTTGACTGGATTGTTATTTGTGTATGTCTTTCTAAGACTGTGTCTTTTCATAGGGGATCGTAAGATAAACATTAATGTTTACATAGAGCATCAGTTTTTTTACCGGGGTTATGTGAATTTATTGGTTAATTTTCATATAACGTTAATAATTTTTGTATTGCTTTGTCAGATTTGTTAAGTCAATACAATTTCTCTACATGTCACTAAATATGTTGTTTTTCCCTTTTCAATTGTGAATTAATAAGTTTTCCTCTTTGTATAGTTTGTAATTGGGTTTATTAACGTAGCACATGCACACCAAAAATCTGCTGTCGTCTGTGTATTATTTCTTGTTGCTCATTGCCTGTTTTTGTTTGTCCTGTATTTGTCTTTAAACTTGAGCTGATTAAAATTACCACTCTCACGGTACCACACAAATGCGACTGATATAAGGTACTTCATTTTAACCTCCTCCACAATCCAGAAACATGACCCAGTGAAAGTAAATCTAACATAAATATATATTTCAGCTACTTGTATTGAATAATGTATATCATTGTTTTACCATTTTACCTCGGCATTTAAACAAAACTAGTTTACCAAAAATAATTATATGTAAGATATTAAAAATAAATCGATATATTCAAACAAGTCAGATGTTATCAATTTCACGACATTTTTTTTCTTGAATACTCTCTATAAATATTGCCGAGTAATCAAATCACGTACGAATATCGGAAAACGACCAATCTTGAAGCTCAAGGTGATTTTTTAGATTTTTACACTTTCTCAATTGATTTTGATCACTTTGTCTTTTACAGCGTCAAGTGTAAACGCATTCCTGTGCGATTGTGTATTTGTGTCTAGCGCAGGGGAGAGGTGGAGGTTATTATATGTGTGCAACGAATTTATATGCGGTTCTAAAAAGTGAGATAAAGTGAGATTACGCACTGTACTATACATGTTTCTGCGCCGGGGAATATTATTTGTCATACTTAGTAAGCCTACAAAATAAAAAAGGAATAATAAAACCAATAGCTAAATTAATATACATAATACATATCTAAATAAATGCACGACTGAATATAGACCCCTCACGCATATCTCTCTTGTCCTTAAATTATCTTACATGAATTTGGTATCATTCAAAAGCCTGTTTATTCTCGTTTATATACTGTAGGTGCCACATTTGTAATTTGCAATACACCTGATCAGGGGCCAAGTCAAGCATAAAAGTCTGCACATGCATTGTTATTGTGTGAACGCCTAAACGCCATGGCATAATACACCTTAACTCAAAACAAAAGGGGCATTCACATTTACTATATGACGTTGTATTTTGCAACATTTCGCTTTTGACACTACTCCATATCCAGGTCTACCACACGTTACATTAGTGCATAGCGATTACAAATAAGGCATCAGTGTAAAGGGAAATAAATAGGCTTGTCAATTTTATCCAAGTCGAGTAGGATCATCTAATAACAAGATGAATATCAACGCTCAAACTTGAATTGCAGATCTTTTTGTGAGAGGTTTATATCGAATAGAACGGTTTTTAAATATCAGAAGGTCTCGGCTTCAATTCCCGGTGAAGCCCAATTTTCTGTGCTTATTTGTCATTGATTACTTTCTTTTTTTAAATTAACATTAAAATACCGTTTTTTAAAGACTGAGAAGAACGTCAACGACAACAACAACAACCTGCCAAACTAAAATAGAAGTCAAGATAACTATAGAAAATTACAAATTAATTAGCATCCCGCCCATATAGCAACGTTGGACGAACACCTACATTTTGGCAGTCGGCAGGCTAACGTTTGGTCAACGTTGGACCAACTAACACATTTTTCTATGAGTACCGTTGGATAATGGTTCGCTAAATGATGGTGGGCCAACGTTGGGTCAACGCTGGACCAACAATTACACTTCGGCAGTCGGCAAGCCAACGTTGGGCCAACTACAACATTTTGTCAATGAGTGCTGTTGGATATTGGTCGGGAAACAATATGCCGATGTTGAATTAACAACCACATTGTGACAGTCAGCAAGCCAACGTAGGGGAACGTTGGGTCAATACCACAAAATATCAATGAGTGCCGTTGGATATTGGTTGTATAAATGACGCTGGGCCAACGTTGGGTCAACGTTTGAGTAACGAACGCACTTCGGCAGTCGGTAAGCCAACGTTGGGCCAACTGCAACTTTTTGTTTATCAATGAGTGCCGTTGGGTATTGGTAGGCACCATAAGCTTACCCAGGGGGTTTGGGGGGGGGGGGGTTTGGGGTACAACCCCCCCCCCCCCTTTGACCAAAAAAAACCCGCACTTTTCCAATTTTAACTAGCCTATCCGATAGGCATCGGGCTGTTTGGCAAGTATCCGCGTTATGGAGACGGACAAACGAGGGCGCAGACCGAGAGCCAATCATCAGTCGTGAATGTGAACAGTTTTCTTTTCTTTTATTTACCTTGTTTCGTTCGTAGAAAATCTACGAAGCCCATATTCATCTGCCACGGACCGGGCAGATCAGCTGTTTGTGAGTGTTAGTCTTTGTTTTAGACACATAATCAAGCTGCATAGTAAAACCAAACGCGCCTCCTTGCACAATACGCCGTTAGTGGTTGTTATAGGGCCTCCGCGACAGACTAGCGTAGGCTGTATGCAGTTGACCCCGTCGATTCGGACGATGCGGACGCGTCTATTATTTAAAGGGTACGTCATTACTTTTTATGTTGTTTTCTTTTAAACTAAACAATTGAGATTTGATATGGATGTAAAAAGGTATTTCTATGCTTTAGTTTGTATTGTAATGTATCTCATATTTTATAATTATGATAGTTATAATAATATTAATGTCTGATACTAAATAAACCACTTAATCATGTTAATACACGATGGAACACGACAACGATCAGGAAAATTTAGCGATCTGATTGGTTGATGATTACATCTCATGAATTAGTAATGCCGTATTTGCTCAGCTCATTAATAAATTACTGCGTGTCGAGTGACTAAAGGCTAAATTTTACCTGGTCTCGGGACCACATTTTCGTGGTCTCGACCGTCATTTTCGATGGTCTCGGCCTCGAAAAGTGCGAAAACCAGTGGACTCGGACTCGAAAATGTCGAAATTTGTTGATCTCGGCTTCAAAAATTTCCTACGACTACCCCCTCCCTCCGCCCCCCGCTTACCGGATTCCTAACCACTGGGTCTTGGTCTCGGCCTCGAATTGTTTGGACCGGACCTGGTCTCGATCTCGCCAATTTTTAAGGTACTCGGTCTCGGCTTTGAACATTTTCTACGACCACCCCCCCCCCCTCCGATGACAGAAATTTTTTTCTAAAGAAAACCCCCCGACTTTAAAAAATCCTGGGTACGCCACTGGTAAGCACAGTGACGTACCAAGGATTTGTCTAGCTCAGGAGGTTTTCGAAGCCGAGACGAAGTACCTTCACAACTTTTGAGACCGAGACTAAGGTCATTGGTTGAGAACCCTCTTAGCGAGAGGGGGTGGGGATGTTGGTAGACAATTTTGGAAGTCGACACCAAGTAATTTTCGAGACCAAACCAAGTACGTTAAACATTTTCAAGACCGAGACCCAGGCCATTGGTTGAGAACCCTCTTAGTGGGGGGCGGGGGGGGGGGGGAGAGGTTGTCTGTTGAAAATGTTCCAAGCCGAGACCAAGTACATTCAACATTTTCGAGATTGTGACCACGGTCTGTCAAAAATGTTCGAGGCCGAGACCAAGAACATTGGTTGAGAATCTTCTCAGGAAGGGGGGGGGGGGGGGGGTTTTCGTGGAAAATGTTCAGACCGGGATTCCGCAAATTTTCGAGGCCAAGACCAGGTTAAAGATGGTCGAGACCGCTTAAAAGTGGTCTCGAGACCGGATAAAATTTCAAAAGGGGGTGGGTTCAAACCCCCCAAAACAGCCATGTTTGGGTCAAAGGGGGGGGGGGGGGGGGCTGAACCCCCCCTCCCGGGTACGCATGGGTAGGCAAGCCAACAATTGGCCAATACCACCAATTAGTGCCATTGGATATTGGTTGGCTAAATGACATTGGGCCGTTGGGTATTGGCACGAAAGCCGACTTTTGACTAATGCTGTACCAACAGCCACATCTTGGCAGTCGGCAATCCAACGTTGGGCCAATTACCACATTTGGGCAATGAGTGCCGTTTGATATTGGTAATTGTCTAAATGACGTGGGGCCAACAATCACATTTCGGCGGTCTGCAAACGAACAGATTATTTTGATTCTATACCGTCATGAGCCTTGGAAGCATGGCAGGGTATTTGTTTTCGTGTATCCCATTCGGGCTTTATTAAAGTTGATTGTGACCCCACCATTTCAGGTCTACGAGTAATCTCATTTTGGGTATACTTTGTGTATCATTCGAAGGAATTGAGTCTTGCGAACACCACTTCCTGGATAAGTCGATATAGCAAAATCTATTCTGTATCCTAGCCTCGGGATTCCAAATAGATTAGGATCATATAAGTTATTACGTTTAAATATATTATGCTTACTGGCTCCGTTGTAGATGCAATTAATTGCAATTCGTTTCACAACCAAACTAAAAAGTGACGGCATATATCAAGTACCAAACATGACCCTGGGAATGATTGTATGTATAATATTAAAGACACTTTACTTTAGTTTCGTTGTTCAAATCACATTTACCGGAATACATCAGTTTATGATGTTAAAAGCTTTTTGACATCATTATTTTGCTGTTAATCTCCGAGCACCAAACAGCCAGATAATGAACCCAAGTCATAAGATCGTTGAATTTTCCACCATCCCCCCCCCCCCCACAAGACAATATTTACACAAACACCAAGGTCTGAAACATAACGTATTTGAAGACATATAACATCAAGTCACCGATTTCATACATCATTCGACTTTGTTTCAACAGTTATAATAGTAACCTTTCTGAAATAAATCATGATAATATGATACCACCACTTATATAAATAATCACCACCATCATTCACTACAACCACGTACCTCCATTTCAATTACCCCATTCCCCCATCAATACATACCTCAACCACCACTGGCACAGTGCGCCTTTGAACATAGGGCGTTGAACACAATGGAAAGTGGTCTGGCCAGACGGAAATATACTGCATATGAGAAACATATAGTCCTTTTTTGTTTACATACTTTCATTGATAATATTTGATGTTATTTATGAAATGATTCACATTGATAATATTAACAGTGGGATGGGTACTGGATAATTGAAACAGGACTTTACGCATGCTACAATCATTGAAGGTTTATGATAAGAGAGCATTCATTTCGCGGAGGGATACTACAAATGTTAGAAGAAGACATTAAAATGTTCACTGTTCAGACTGCGACGTGGTACCGACCACTCCCGTACAAGATACTTTCAAGGAGAGACGTGTTTGAGTCTGTTGTCTAGCTCATGTTTTTGTTGAATTATTGCAGAGGAAAAACAGCGTTACATTGAGGAAGAGTGAGTTTTGTTATGTCACTTTGTATAATTAATTTTTTTTTAAATATATTAATTCATGTTTTGCTTGGGGCTAAACCGTGGGGATATATGTTTTTTGATATAATCTTACTGTTTTGTTGTATTTGATGTTGTTTATTTGTCAGGGAGTATATTTTGTAAATAGTTGTTAATTGGAAATGAATGCATAGTCGTTCAGATTAGCTAGTATATTATTCAACGTGTTTTGAGTGAAATTAAATAATATATGCTTTGATTTCTTTTTAATGCTAGTGTTCGATTTGGTCGTATAAATGTGAAAACATGTTTTATATTTTTGAGATAATTGTTTCAAAGTTTTAAATAATTGTTTGGAAGTAAGCGTTACTTTAGTCTAGCTCGCCTTTGTCTTGGTCCCTGTATATTTTGTAATTATCTCGGTTCTTGGTTAAAGGGACTTGTCCAAATCCTAAAATAAAATTTTAATTCTAGCGGTTCCCTCATACCTTGTTGTATTCGTATTAATAATAAAATCATGGGACAGGTTTCGGTTTTTCTAATTTCCCTTTCGTTACAAAGATATGTACGATCGAAGTATTCAGATAAGAAAAACTCCGGGGGAGTTTTGAAACCGTGTACAGAGTGAGTGCAGTGAGTTAGTGAATATCACTTTGCATTTTCGCTCATTACTTGGCGGCTTGGTACGAACAGTCACGTTCACGTCACGTTCACTTTTCCGCGTATGTCTGACGTTGGTCTAGCGCGCTCTGCGCGTGTCTGGCGTCCTTCCGGCGTGTACGATCGTGCGTCGAGCTCGACGCACATTTTTGTGCATGCTCAAAAAATCCCGACGCACACAGGTGAGTTCGACGCATGACCGCGAATGCATAGCGTTGGTCTAGCGCGCTCGACGCATGAGTAACGAATGACGACGCACACCTAGCGAACGACGACGCACTGGCCAAAATTGCAAATTTTCAATGCGCTGGCCGTGCGTCCCCCGTGCGTCGCATATATTCTGAAAAAAACAATAGAAAACATAAGGGCACATTTAGGTGTGCCCCCCAATAATTTTGGGCGACTGGACCTGGTCTAGACTTTTTGCTTGGTCCTGGACTAGATATCTTCCACGGTCCTGGTCCTGGCTACACAAATTGGGACTGGTCCTGATCTAGGCTACCCCCCCCCCCCCCCCCCCCCCCCCACCCCGCTGACAGGATTTTATGAACCGCTAGGTCCTGGTCCTGTTGGAACCGGTCCTGGTCTAGGCTTCGAAAAAATATTACGACTAAGCCTACTCCTCCCCCCCCCCCCCGCCGCTGACAGGATTTTTTCAACTACTTGGTCCTGGTCTAGGTTAAAAAAAAAACCTTGAAAAAATCGTGGGTTCGCTAGTGATTTTGTTGCCCCCCAATCAGTCCGACCACGCTACACCACTGAATTTTATTATCACACACAAGTAATCAATACGTGTAGAAACAAGCGGGGGGGGGGGGGGGGGGGGGCGGGGTTAGCTGTAGATATTTGGAGTCAATTAAAAACAGCCAAAACAGTATTTTTGGGGTACAGGGGAGGGTGACCATTTTGTTTCATTCATCTTCGGCCTGAACCAGCTATGTTGCCATTAGTCTCTTCTCAATGACAATTTACGTTATTTTTAAAAACGCCAGCGGCAATTTACGTGAGCTTTCGTAGATTGCATATAGCAGGTCAACAAATTGTTGGGTCACGTTACCCTACACTTCGTAGATTTGGGTGACCTGTTTCACAAAAGGTACAGAACCTGAACGTGACGTGAACGTGACGTGAACGTGACTGTTCGTACCAAGCCTTACTTGGCCATGCAATGTCCATTTGACTTGAAATTTTCACACAATACCCTGTGGACGTATGTGATAACAACAATATACATTGCATCAACCATTCATCACTGTTTGCACATGTCAACAAAGTTACTAGATCCCTTTAATAAAAGGTATACCTGACTAAATTAGATTATAGGGGAAGTAGGCTCTAGTGAGGAAAATCCCGATTTCAAGTTGAAAGGTGGAGGTTAAAGTTCGTTGTCAAATATGCTGATGATATAAGTAATGTTGTAGTGATCGTGATATATATGGAATTAGTTTGTTTGCATTGGTCTAATCAAAACGATATAAACTTAGGATATCGAGAGACACAAATGAAGATTATGTTCGAAGTTATTTGACTGTTCATGCATGATGATGTTCAATTTTGTGACAATGTTGTTGTTGTCTTAAATTGACAAACATTAAAATAACCGAAACCAACAAAAAGTCACACCAATCACTCATTTCTGTCATACGAACCGTGTACCAGGCGCGCCGGAAGCAGTTCTGGATTGGGGGGGGGGGGGGGGTGGGGGCGAAGCCCTAAAGGGGCTCACAATTGTTGTTGTGTAGGGGCTCATGCCCAACCACACTCTGGGTTGCCAACTTTGAGCCAGAGGTGAGAGTGAGACATTGCGAGGGAGCAAAGCGACTGAGCGGGGGGAGGGTGTGGGAGGGGGGTGTCCCCCCTTCCCACGGTAGGGAGCTTTTGCATTTTTGGACTTAAAATTGTGCAATCTGGTGCATACCTAGATAGGAAAATCGGGCTTAAGATTAGCTGTATCTGGGAAAGCGTGTTAAATGACTTGATCGACCAGAAAATGTTGATATATTTTTCACGAAGAAAACAAATAATTGACGCACCCCAAAACACACACACACACACATTATATTATTGTTCCAACATAAACCATATGCAACATTATGTATGATCCAACAACATACAGCCAAATATGAGTCCCGAGTGAGCGAAGCGACCGATTTTGTCTTTCCCACTCCTTTTTTTTTGGAGGGGTGGAGGGGGGGGGGGGGGGGGCAAAAACGCGTATTGCACCCCACTTATTGGATTGGGGGGGGGGGGGGCGCCCACCTGCCCCCCTACTTCCGGCGCCTATGCCGTGTACCTAGCCCATTTTCTCCTTCTCATGCTAAATCACGACATAAAATTATTGCCAATCTCTGAATGATGTCCTATGATACATTGTCCAACTCAAATCACTTAGTCCGATAATTTATTAGAGTCTTGGTCTGATTATTTGACGCGAATGACCAACTTGATTTATTGGGAGTCAAGTTAGACTGCAAGCTCTCATGGGTTAAACACATTTCAGTTATCGCAACCCAAGCTGGACAGAAACTAGGAGCTATAAGGAGAGTTGCCGGCAAGCTCGACAATACAGGCAGATTCGAGGCCGAGACCAAGAGCAAGTGGTTGAGAACCCTGTAAGCGGGGTGGGAGGTTGGGGGGTTTCGTTGACCCCCCCCCCCCCCGGGTACGCCTATGTCCAGAAGAAAGCTCTCAAAATAATAGGAATTTATGAGACCACTGCTCGCAGCCTATTCTCTATCCCTAGCTTGTCCCACCGACGACAGGTTGCTGCATGACGTGTCAACACTCTAGAAAATGCATACTAGGTTCTGCTTACAAGACCTGGCTGATATGCTTCTTCCTCCCCTTGGATAGACGGCGTGTGACTAGGTACAGCACATCCATGCCAAACTGCGTACTCACTATTCCAGATGCTTGAACACTCACTCTGGATAGAAGTTTTATCCATTCGGCTGTTCGAATAGGGAACACTCTTCCAGATCATATTGTTGGCAACATAACTACCGAAGGTCTTCAATCCTGTAAAGGCCGTGCGCATGGTCACCTCCTATCAAAGTCGTTTTTAGTATTGATGTAATTATTTTGTTTGATCATAATTTGTGAGTTACATGCAGTGGACCATTGGATTGGCCCTCTAGAATTACAATATTGCAGCTCTGGTGGGCTATTGTTCACGTTTTCATCTTATAAACAAAAACAATTTTAATTGATAATGTTTTTTTTGGTGTAAATAATGGCAATATTATACAAATTGTTTACGTGATAAATTTAGATCTTTAAATCTTTAAATCTTTAAATTTAAATCTTGGTTCGAGGGCCGAAGAGAAGGGTGAGAAACCTGCCCATGTTCCTCAGATAATAATACAGATATAATCTGTCTTCGGCTAACTAAAATGTTTCTATCGATTTATAGGAAAGAAACCGACAATGACGCGGATCTCTGTAACATGGATTGTCTCGATGCTTTTAGTAGGGATATCGCTAGGGCAGGAGCTGCGTTGCGGAGATGGAGAAGGTAAAAGGATAATTTTCCAACATTTATTCGGAATCTTTATTTTGTATTACACTCAGACCTGTGTTTAGTGACCACCAAAGAGAAGTAAGAAAACGGGCCACTATAGACAGGTGACCTGTATACGCCTCGTAGACAAGTTCATTCTATTATTTTTCTCTGCAGGAAATCATGTTGAGTGGGCAATATAGGCAGGTGACAGTTTTAAAACAGTGATCAATCAATATAAAACATATCTGCAAATGATCCCAAAGCAGCTGCTAATGGACCTTCTTATTGTGGAAAATAATACATAAATACCCATAAATACATTATGCTGAGTTTGTAATGGATTATTTCTTTACAATTTGAAATACACAAATCATACATGTCACACATATTGTATACAAATTATATATATTTCATCCTTAAAGGGATAGTTGAGTTTTGGTAAAGAGGGCGCTACACAAAATAGTTCGTTTGTGAGATAATGAAAAACTGAGTGTCAAGTTCGAATGAGCGTACAGTTTAAATTACGGAATAAACTTTATTTGATCAAAATCGGTTAAAAATGACTGAAATATTTATGAAATAATTTGTGATAAATGTGGGGCCCACAAATATTTAATCATTTTGACCAAACCGTTACAAAAAAAGCTTCCTCTTTTCAAACATGTACAAAAAGTGTTTTTTAAATAGTTGATGATTATCTCTATGTCTTACATTTTCAACAACAAATAATCACATGCACAATTTTAAATTCAAAATGAGTGTTTAGAGAGCACCCTTTTGAGTTTTAAAGGCTCTTTTTGAATAATAACAGGCTTTTTACTTTTAAGTCATTACTTTTGTATTCCTTTCAAGCATGGTGGAGTTATAACTATTAACAGTGTAGGTTTTGGTTACTAACATTAAGTTTGACGAAAGCTGTACTCCCTTTACCAAAACTCATCTATCCCTTTAACAAGTGTCTTGATTCCTGTTTCGTGCTAAGTGAAATACGTAAATATGATGTCACGGATCAAAATAAATAATATTACGATAATACCGTAAGCATCAAATAACATATTGATCTTACCAAAACAAATCATGTTTTGTTCTTCAAAGTTGTTCCACTTGGCCTTGAGTCTAACACCATCCCTGATTCGAGAATGATAGCATCGAGCGCGTACAATGACCAATATGGAGAAACAGGTAACACATACTATTTTAAAAACATTTCTGTTAGGTCGCACAGTTAATTACAGTAAAGGTTGTATATCAAACGTTACAAAAACATTACAGCAATATTGTATATCTTAAAGTGAATATTTGGTATAAGATTAAACAAAACATTTAACACATTTTCATGTTTGCAACATGTTTACGATATCATAAAAGGAAATTGTATTATGAGACAAATATAGCGATGACGAATATTGTATACAAATAAAATGCCATTCTTCTGTTTTAACAAGATTTTGCAGGTTTTTAAACCTTGATCTATTTCAAATAACAAAGTTGTGCTACGAAGGCTTATGCCGAAAGGGTGGGTAGCGCGACCATTCGTCCAAAGCCCCCCCCCCCCCCGGTTTTGCCGAAAGGCGCGTCAGCTCAGATAACGCTACCAAATGGCACATACGGGGGGGCTTATTCCGAATATACGCGTTTAGAGTATATGTATGCATACAATGATGTGTACATCAAAGACGCGTCCGTAAATTGCGCCATTTCAATATATGAGTTTTCGTTTCGCCACCGCGACGAAACACGTGTTATCCTATGAGAGACCGAATTTTCCAGAAGATGGGATTTTATAGCGCATGGTTGATTCATTGAACCGATGCGTAATGCGTGCGGCTTCGGATGTACTGTAGTCGATATAATTATGAAGCATTATTATTGCGTTTGTAAAATATTATGATGTCCGATTCCCACGCTCTATATAGTTTACCGCGTTTTGCGCATTCCAGGAAATGGGTTTGTACAACCGCCTTGCGTTGTATAATGAAGCTCAGTTGCGAGTCATGTGTGTTCCATTGTGTACCTGAAAGTATATAAAACTCATGAAGGGCCTAATTTTTATCAAAATACACATTTACTAAAGATTCTACATAAGACTTGGAATAGTTTACCTTCGGAGTTAATTAGTTTGAGTCTGATCCATATATAGGCGTACCAAGGGGAGGGGATTGGGGGGGGGGGGGGGGAGAGGGGTTCAACCCCCTCCCCTTTTTGACCAAATAATGACTGTGTAGGGGGTTTGAACCCCTTCTTTAAAATTTGTACCTGGTCTCGAGACCCTCGAAAATTGTAAGTGTACTTGGTCTCGGCTTCAAAAAATGTATACGGCCACTCCCCCCCCCCCTGCTTACATAAATTTGTCAGACGACATCCCCCCCCCCAGCCTGAAAAAAAAAATGGTCTGACCACCATCATTTAGGTTTGTGTCATTTCAAGTTTCGATTACACACAAATTAATTCAATCCGAAGGTGAACTATTCCAAGGCTTCGATGGTTACTCTTGAGCAAATTGAGTACACAAGATATGACGTCATACACATTTTTTTTCTTCAAATTTGAACTTCATTTACCGAAAGAGCATACAAATTAATGTCCAAATAACCAAAATCAATGAAATATGTCAAGAATTGGCTGAGATATGCCTAATCGCATGATTTTTTTTGTCAATGGGAAATCGGTGCTTCCAACGCACCCTTTCGGCAAAACCGGGGGGGGGGGGGGGGGGCTTTGGACGAATGGTCGCGTTCCAGTCAACGCGACGCGACGCGACGCCCCCAACGCACCCTTTCGGCAAAACCGGGGCGGGGGGGGGGGGCTTTGGACGAATGGTCGCGTTCCATTCAACGCGACGCGACGCGACGCTACCCACCCTTTCGGCATAAGCCTGCTACGAATGTCTTTACTAAAAGTTTAGAAATGCAAAATCGAAATATTTTGATAATGCCTATATACTTTAGATGTCATTTTAACATCAGCATGACGTTATACGAAAATGAAATATTGTTTACTATATCTCAAAAAGGGATGTGATTTAGCATCTTTTCACACAACACCCAGTGTTCATATCATATAACAACAATATAAATTGTGTCAATCATTCATCACTTTTTGCACATGTCAACAAAGTCACTAGATCCCTTAAAACTTATATATATTAATGTTGTATATGAATCACATGACAATCTTGTTCAATGTTTAAAAAGCATTTTCAAGGAAATGTAATTATGACTAACATTTAAGTATGTGTTTTTTATAAGGGGAAATATTTATACCTTTAGACCTGTAGCAACATTTGTTTAACATTTCAAAATTAAATTTAAAAAAAAACTAGTTCTATATATTGAGAAAGAAAATCTTATGAATCATGCTGTATACTAATCACATTACATTCCTTATCAAAATTTAAAAGAAATGTCCAGGCAATGTAACTATGACAATGATTTTGGTACAGGAATGAAGTCTCAAATGTCATTTTGGCCACTATCTGACACTTTACAGGTGCACCTTTAAGTTTGTTTTTATTTGGACAGTGTTACTATATCCCTTTAATGTAAACATTGTTACAACTACATTAATATAACGTTACGGAAATGTTTTTTGTTACATTTTCTGAAAAATGTGAGTTGTTTTTTAGTCCACATGTCTTAGTGTTTTATAAACTAAAATATTGAATACATGTTATACAAATATTTTTCCTCATAGCTTTTCTTGGCAATTAACATAAATATAACATTTTCGGAAAATTTAATTAGTCTATCGTAACACTTTGTTTAAATACAACGCGTTACTTTTACCAAAACATTTGTTCCGTATATTTTCTTCGAAATCAAATAAACATATTGTTTCAACAAATATATAGCATTTCGATGAATGTCATTAAACAATCGTGAGCTTATTTTAGACCACACGTTTATATAAGATATTCTGAAACATTATTGAGACGTTTCCAAAACAGGTTCAAACATTTCATGATATTTTTGTGTTAGCATGGGCTTGGCGAGGACGGTTAAATTATGAAGCAGCCTCTAGCACAGATACAGGAGCCTGGGCCGCACACACTAGTGACGCAAATCAATGGATCCAGGTACGATTTCAGGGTCGGATGTGTGTGTCCGTGTGTGTGTGTGTGTGTGTGTGTGTGTGTGTGTGTGTGTGTGTGGGGGGGGGGGGGGGGGGGGGCGGGGGAGGGGGGGGGGGGGTGGCGTTCCTTCTCTTAAAAACAAGCAAACAAACAAGCATACAAACAAAAAACAAACACAGGTGCACCGACCCACTGCCCAGCCGAAGGTTAACATTTACAATTGATTGTAAATTACAATGAATTGTTAGTCAGGCATTTGCGCGTTTCACCTAAATCAGATTTGTACATTTAGTACAAAATGATCTGACGTACAATTAATTGTCATTTTTAATTGATTGCACGGACATCAGATACGGTGGTAGTCTAGACCAGTTTGAAAAGAACCATCGAGTGAGGATGGTGCTCAGTCTGGTGGAGGTACAAAAAAAGACACTAGATATAACATTGGTATGACATCTTGCTGATATTATTTAACAGTTTGACCCTGTTTTTTCCCATGCCCTAGCAGTAGACTACTTGCCTTTACCAGCCACAAGCTCGCAATTATATATAGCTGAACCGATCCAACGCCATGAATCTTTATCCAACATCAATGTCTGCTACCTAACTATTTGTCTACCTTGAAAAGATAATGATGTTTTCATTATACATTATTAAAATATTCTTAAATCTAATTTTATACGTTAGAATATATTTCAGCCGCATTCTGTTCTGGTGGTAGGAATATGTATTCATTTATAAAATAATGTGCACAAACTTTTGGGACAAAGTGAAAATATTAGCTGTCATGTGAACGGAAAGTGACACTGTGGCAAAAGCATATCAACGTTAAACGTTATGACAAAATCAATATTTAAACATTTGAGATGTTTTCGTTTTCAGGTTGATCTCGGCGTTCCCTACCGAGTCGTTGCCTTGGCAACTCAAGGGCGTCAGGATTACTACGAATGGGTGACGAGCTACAAGGTTGAATGTAGTATGGATGGTGTGACCTTTGACACAGTTCAACATAACTCTAGTTCAGATGTGGTGAGTGTTATTTTAAGGTTCATAATTACATCACATATATTAACTTCCACTCTGTAGTCATAGACACTAACAATATAGAATTTGGGCCAATGTGTTTAACTGTTAAATGGATCTAAACCTATAACACTGAAAGGAAATCCCCATTTAAAGGGATAGTTGAGTTTTGGTAGAGAGGGCGCTACACACAATAATTTTTTGTGAGATAATGAAAAACTGACTTTACAATTTGAAAGAGCATAATATTTCAGTGCCAGAATAAACTTTATTTGATCAAAATCGGTTCAGAAACGGCTGATTTTTTTAGAATGCTTCCTCTTTTCAAAAATTTTCAAAATAAGTTTTTTAATAGTTGTTGATTATCTCTCTATCTAATCACTATTTTTACAAACCTTCACATGCACAATATTTTATTTAAAATGGTTTAAACCAATGTGTTTTTAGAGAGCGCCATCTTGAGTTTGAACGCCTCTGTTTGAATGATAAAAGGCTTTTTACTCAGTCGTTTGTGATTTTGAATTTCTTTCAAGCATGGTAGAGTTATAACTATTAGTTTGTAATGTAATGGTGCAGGTTTTGGTTACTAAAATTCAGTTTGACCAAAACTGTACTCTCTTTACCAGAACTCAACTATCCCTTTAACATCTCTTCATAATTGTATAACCAATACTTATTTCATCGTACCAAAGTATTGCTATAGGCAATTACGTTTTAACAAAAATCACCTATTACACAGAAAGCACATGGTAAAATACTGAAGGGATGACAAAAAAGTACACGGTAATATATTGTTTAGATGTTGTCACCTATCACCTGGGTGACGAGGTACTCAGTAAAGTACCGTCTGAGGGGTTAGGGTTAGGGTTAGGGTTAGGGTTAGGGATAGGATCACTGTACAGATTATCCCACCGTGTCCATCAGATTACAGAAGATGTCATCCCTTCAGTATTTTACCGTGTGCCTTTCTTTTTTTTTACGGTGGCTTACTGTGTGCTTTTTGTGAATCGGGTGCAAAAATATAGGTAAACATTTGCTTTATGGTCGAAGGAGTAAAAATTAAAGACCAAATAACATAATTTTAAATTCGCAAATGTTATATCATGAGTTGCAGTATACCGTGTGTCTACTGAAATGGTACACGAGGTACAAATTGTGTGAGGTATGAATAATAACCTTAACTTGCTGTCATATGAAAGAAAAATAACTGAGGTTCCCGATAATCGATATCTTTTGTTTTGGTTCTATCAGAATTGTCAGTCGTGATTATTTAATGCACATTTTCACACCATGCGGATCGAGCACCATCATTCAGTATGCACAAACATAGATAATGAACCACGTTTCAGTCCTTTTAGGTACCCATTTTACCGACATCCGATTTGAGAGCATCAAATATTGGATACATCTCTCTATGAAAGACAAATTCGACGCACATTCGCATGTTTTCAAACTTGGTACCTTACTGAAGGAAGGCGCAATCTGTACCAAATTTGAGGCCTTTAATAATATAAATAATCTGAAATAAATATACCCTTCCGACAAATCAATAAAAAGTTAACACTGCCTTAATTTCATTACATTGCTTTCTCATCCCCCTTTCCCTAAATACCCCCAACTTTCAGTGGTATCGACTATGAACGAACATTGCTCTCAAATCAAGATCATACTTCTCCAGTCCTTAAAATTTACTGGCTGCCTTTCCACCATCGAATACGCTTTGAATTACTCCTGCTTATGTGCCAATACTTTTACTGCCTCTTAACAGGTCTTTTTAGGCAATTGTGATTCGGAATGTCTTCCCCTCCGGGCCTCCCCAACAGTGTGCCACTTCGTGCGTGTGCTTCCTTTCAATTCAATAATATAATGCATTTGACAAATCATGCCCTCCTTTATAGCCAAATGACAGTAATGAAAAACGCCCCCTACACACAAAATAACAATATGGGGTTATAACAATTTTGCCCAGAAACCGCATGGTTTATATATTTGAAATATTAGAAAACGATTTGTATACAAATCGATATCGCCGACGGCAAGCGCTGCGTACAAAACTGATCGTAATGTGGCTCCGCGAACGAGAGAGCGTATATATATGTGGCCGGCGTAGACGGGCCAAACTGGCGGTCAATTTATGCCCAATGTCAGCGGCGTGCATAAAGGTTTCAACTGATATTTCTGCATGTAACGATACTAAGGTTCGGATTTTATTTTCACAAGCCCTTTTTAATACTATTTAAACAATATTAATCAATGAGTTTGGCCAATAAAGATACTTACGGTAACTTTCCCCATACTTTTGTTTGGCTTAAACCTAATAAAAGAAAATAAATGTATTACGTTATATTGTTTTTATTGACATTGATTATAAAATACACTGGCTAGAACCATTACTCTCGTTATTTCTGGTTTTAGAATGTTACTCTGTACTTTAATAATTAAACAAATATTTGTATACAAACTATCGTTTTACAGGTCATTTCAGCCAATTTTGATCGCGATGAGCATATGCCGGTTTAAAACACGTGACCTCACGATAGGAAGGCGCGAGCTCTACAGATCCTTTCAAATTTGAGGCCTTATATTTTAGCATGACACGGTGTCCTAACTTATAACAAATCAATGGAACGTTGCAATTGTCTTTCTTTCCTTATTTGTACGTATGCCTTAGTTTAAATACAGATATTGGCTAGCTTGAATAGTTTTTAATTATTTACTTAGGAATATGTAAGCTATTACTGTCGTCTTTTTACAGGTCTTTCCGGCCAATTCTGATCGTGATACCGTGGTACGCCGCGCCTTTCCCGCCCCGCTAGCGTGCCGCTTCGTGCGTGTGCGTCCTGTTACCTGGCATGGACGCGTCAGCATGAGAATGGAGTTTTACGGAAATGGCCCTATCGAAGGTAGTTCATACATTTTCTTGGATCGTTTGACATAATAGGAAACCACCGACGTATGTGTAACAGGGGTCAATTTTGAAAAGCCGGACTGAGGCCGGCTCCATCTCAGTCTACCTCTGGATGTGGTTTAAAGCCGGCCGCAGTCCGGCCTCAGTCCCGCAATCGGTATGTGTAACAGGGGTAAGTGGACTCGGGCCGGCTTATAAGCGGAAGTGACGTATGCGGCCCGATCAACATTGCGTCATCGGTCGTTTGAGTGCGACCCAAACTCAGGTGACCTCGGGCCCCTCGAGTCACCTGAATAGGCGACGTGAAGCCGGCCTAGGTGTATGTGTAACAGGGGTTTAATGATTTTGAGGCGGCTTCAAATTGCAGGCGGGAAGCCGCCCCGGGGCCGGCTTTAAAAGCCGACGCATGTGTAGTTCAGGGGCCTTAGTCCTGTTAGAGTTCTGTCTATCTTTTATGAGAAGGTCGGGATTACATTTTTGGTATATCAAACTCTAAGTAAGTCTTGTCTAACTCGAAGTTGAGTCTAATTTTGCACACAGATCCGTTTAACTTTAGAATAACGCGAGGGATAGTTTAATGTTTAAACTTATTCTGAATGTCGCGATCATGCTTTAATCCTTGCAAAATATGCATGTATTCTTCTTTAGAATAAAATACATAACGAGGAAATAAGTTGTCAACATGTTAACAGTACACGGAAATATTCAATTTTAAAGGGATGCCTGTAAAGTGTCTAACTCCACGAAAATTACTTGGAGCTTCCTCGTTTCTCTTCTACCGTGTTGTTTAGCTTATGGTAAGAGAAGAATAAAATACGGTTAGATTTTTTTCAAATGCCCCTTTAGTATATCGATATCTATCATTCAGCTCAAAAGAGTTAATGAACAGTCATACAACGTCCGTTGTAAAAGCTGACGCATATTTTCGCATTTTAACCAGGAAAGGAGTGTTCTTTTTCAATGAAACTTTCACACATCATTCAGATATATCTTACAATGATTTGGGTACAGGATCGAAGTCTCAAATGTCATTCTGGGCAATATCTGACACTTTACATGTGCACCTGTAAATGCTATACAATTAAGGCTAAACAAAGAAAATACATGTACATTTATCAAAATGCTGCCATTTCAACGTATACGGTACTCTCATGTGATGCCTATATGCTGATCGGAAACTTATAGTGGTGAATGATGGTATGCTCACCCTCAAAACATTTAAATAACAATTGCAAATATTTTTCTTGGGGTGCCGAACCATTTAAGACAATGAAAACTTACCACATCTGATGAATTCCATAGGTCGCATTGAACTATCCAGCCTGTAAGAGACGTTTTCCCCCCTGTTTGATATTTAGATCTTACGAGCCTTCGATCGTTATGATTTATGCGCTACACGACTACGATTAAAATTAATGGTACGACATCTGTGCTACATGTAATAGACGCCATAATCAGTATAATAATTGTAATATTCTGTAGCACGCCCAGCATTACCTCATGAATGCCTAAGGACTTCAGAATACCAAATTGATTTAGTCAGAACTTAGACGGGACATTGCGTCCACGTCCAGTAGTCTAACTAATACTTAGATTCAGTCACGGTTTAGACGCGACTTCAGAATAAGGGCCATTTCATCCAACTTGGGTGGCCGCTGTCGACATGGTAAGGCAAATAACCAGCATGTTAAGAGACTGGCTTTAAGTCGGTGACGGTTGAGTCTGTTCTGATAAATTAAAGTTACCTGACATAAATAATATGTATTATTCTTTTGAAGATATTCCACTGGGACTTGA
Organism: Echinarachnius parma; assembly: GCA_037951105.1. Lineage (NCBI taxonomy): Eukaryota > Metazoa > Echinodermata > Echinoidea > Clypeasteroida > Echinarachniidae > Echinarachnius > Echinarachnius parma. The sequence goes on along the minus strand of JBAMJV010003979.1, from coordinate 41,870 downwards.
GTCTAGAACCATACCTGATTCGAGTCTGACCGCATCGAGCGAGGCCAGTGGACAGTTCGGAGCTAGACTGGGACGGTTGAATGTAAATAGTTCTAATGAAGGGAATGGGGCCTGGAGCGTACACTTTCTTGACATAAGCAGATGGATCCAGGTTAGATTATGTACTCATTACAATATACTTCGAAAATTATGTTATTGTGTAACAGTTAAGCATATTATGTCAGCATTATGATGGTAATGATTATTACTATTTTGATACGTTACCTTGCTCAATATTCGTTTTTATTTACCAATTATTGCAAGTAGAATTAGGTTTATGCAATTTTGCAGTCTCCTGATCAATATTGGTATACACAACGCATTCATTATCTTTGTAACAATCTTCATGATTAACGTGAGATTGATTTTAGCTGCAATATGAGCTTGTGGTTGCGTTTTGCATTCAGTCACATTTCATTTCATAATAATCAGGATAGGATAAAAACGAATGTCAATGTAATATATACACACAACACAGTTGTATCTACCACTACACTTTTCATGTATCAACATCAGTTTTACAATGCAAACGGAATGTAACATTTTGATGTAACACGTTATGACAAAATCCATATTTGAACATTTAAGATTGTCGTGACGGTCTTTTTCAGGTTGATCTCGGCTCTGCCCATCGAGTCTTCTCATTGGCAACACAAGGACATCAGGGTGCCGACGAATGGGTGAAGACCTACAAGGTTGCCTACAGCATGGATGGTGTGATCTTTGACACAGTTCAAAGTATGAGTGGATTAGCTGTGGTGAGTGTTTTTTTGTATAACATTCACAGTTACATATACCATAACAAAATTATAACGTTTCGAATCGGAGCCGATAGGGAGGCGCGTGTTTTACCAAACTTTCGATGATTTGTGAGGCCGTTTAATGATATAAAGATTTGACATGCCCTCCTTAAAACTAATAAATGAAAAGATTACAAAATTGTCTTTATTGATATTGATTATAAAATACATTGGCTAGCACCGATTCTCTCTTTATTTTGGGTTTTGATACTCTGTACTTAGTTAAATAAATATTCTCTACAAAACATCGCTTTACAGGTCTTTTCAGCCAATTATGATCGTGATACTGTGGTACGGAACGCCTTCCCCACCCCGCTAGTGTGCCGATTCGTGCGTGTGCTTCCTGTCTACTATCAAAGACACATCAGCATGAGAATGGAGCTTTACGGATATCGCCCCGTAGACTGTAACTAAACTATTATCTTTGATCGCTTATAATATGACGATACCCAGTAGAAAACATTAATTTCTAGTAATTTCCTATCTTATTTCCTGTGGAGTTACTTATAAAAGTCAACACCGGCCTTAATTTCAGTCATATTATTAACAAATATATCAACCGTTATTTTTTTGTGATTTTGATTATTAAACATTAATTGTTTGCTTTTGCCATTTAAAAAAGTCGCAAAAACACCCTCTATTTTATAAGTTGCTATCCCTTTAAATCTTTTGATCAAAGTAAGGTGAATACTCTTTTTCAGATAATCGTTATATCTATTATCGGTTACAGTCAAGGTTTGTTTTAAAAAATGTCAAAAGTTGATATCCATGCAGCAATTCAAGTGTTGAAGCAAGTGTCCCAAAAGCAAATGAGAAATCGATTGTACTAGTATTAATGTACTGTGGTAAGTTGTCTATATGAATAATCATTATAATATTTCTATAATCGGCTTGTAATGGACTGTTTTTCCTTTATTTTTATATGAAACGGTATACATTTTATCATATATGTCACACATTGTGAACAAGACTTCTAGTACAATTTGAATTTTATCCAAGAACGGACTTAAACAAAGGAACAAAGATGTATTGTTTACTTTTATGACAAAAGAACGATGCAAACAAATAAATTCGATCGTAGACTACTAATTAAAATGCTTATCTTGGTCTGTTTTTTTTTTTATTCGTCGGTGAAAAATTCTCCATCTGGTGAAACCGGCAGTTTTACAACATTTTCGGGAGGTATGCCGTTCTGTTGTAATTGGGCCACCTTGTATATTAATCTTACAAACTGTGCCCAATAACAATCATACGCTAAAAAAAGATCTTAATTAGTAACTTGTATATAATCCTTACATTAGGTCTCAACAGGTATAATATATTTTAAGTGAATTCTTCACGTTTGTTCACTACGTTTATGTACACATGATTCTTCTTTATATCAGTGTATATTTGTTGGTTATGATTATATTCACATGTGTGTTACTTGTACGTATTTGGCTATATATTGTTGCTGTTTGAAACCTAACTGCGCTCTGATCACCCTTTAACAGATGGAATCGGCTCATTAAAAGATCTCGATATTATACAAAATGTATAGGCTCATTTCAGAAGAACGCTGTATAGTTATATGTGCCTAATGTACATTATCAATTAGTGAGATCAACTTGTTCACATTTAAGCGTATTAAATTGGAGCTTTCACATTTATCTTGTACCTTGTTTGGCTTATGGTAGCATAATAATGATTGTAGTCAAAATTGATGGGCAGAGGTGATACATTGTGACAGCAATTGTATTTTTCTTACTAGGTAAACAGTGTTCTTTTTGTATAAAAACTTTCGAACATCAATCAGAACAATCTTCTGATATTTGCCGTATAATTACTGAAGACTGCAATTTCAGGGATCTAGTATTAACTTTGTTGACATGTGCAAAAAGTGATAAGTGGTTGATACAATGTGTATTGTTATTAACTGACATATTCACTGGGTCTTGTGTGAAAATTTCAAGGTAAATGGACGGTATATGGCCGAGTAATGAGCACAAATGCATATTCACTAACTCAATGCACTCATTTTGTACATGGTTTCGACGATCCAGTGATTTATTTAACATCTGAACACTTCAATCGTAAATATCTTTTATAACGAAAGGGACATTTAAAAAACCAAAACTGTCCCATGCTTTTTTTGTTTATACAATTACAACAAGGTATAAGGGAACCGCTATAATTCCAATTGGATTTTGAGGATTTTGACAATGTTACTATGTCCCTTTAATGGAAAATAGTATGATTAAAGATAACGGATCACTGTAATGAGTTCTTTGTGCGCTCTTTTCCACATAATGGTCAGTTTCAAAACTATTGAGACTTCAGAAACTGTATATTTATGTTTTTTTCTTGATTGGATTGTTATTTGTGTAAGTCTTTTTAAGACTGGGTCTTTTCATAAGGACCGTAAGAGAAAAATTAATGTCTACATAGAGCATCCGTTTTTTACCGGGGTTATGTGAATTTATTGGTTAATTTTCATATAACGTTAATCATTTTTGTATTGCTTTGTCAGATTTGTTAATTCAATAACATTTCTCTACATGTCACTAAATCGGTTGTTTTTCCTTTTGCAATTGTGAATTTATATTTTTTCCTCTCTGCATAGTTTGTAATTGGGTTTATTAAAGTAGCACATGCACGCCAAAAATTTGCTATCGTCTGTGTATTATTTCTAGTTGCTCATTGTCTTTTTTTTTTGTCCTGTCTTTTGTCTTTAAACTCGAGCTGATTGAAATTATCACTCTCACTGTACCACACAAATGCGACTGATATAAGGTACATCATGTTTAAGGGATAGTTGAGTTTTGGTAAAGAGAGTACAGTTTCGGTCAAACCGAGTTTTAGTAACCAAATCCTGCACAATTACATTACAAACTAATAGTTATAACTCCATCATGCTCGAAAGGAATAAACAAATTACAAATGACTAAGTAAAAAGCCTATTATAATTTTAAAAAAAAGAGCCGACAATGGCCCAACATCATGTCATGACATGATGTTGGGCCATTGTCGGAAAATGACGTTATGCCAATATATCACAAAAATGACGTCGTGAAGATGTTGGGCTGGCGGACATTTTAACCTCGAGCCAACGGCGATATGCCGACATCCGGCAACCAACTTCCGACATCGGCCCGACGTCAGGTGGCTAGCTGGGTAGTTTGTATTGTAATGTATCTCATATTTTATAATTATGATAGTTATAATAATATTAATGTCTGATACTAATCATGTTAATACACGATGGAACACGACAACGATCAGGAAAATTTAGCGATCTGATTGGTTGATGATTACATCTCATGAATTAGTAATGCCGTATTTGCTCAGCTCATTAATAAATTACTGCGTGTCGAGTGACTAAAGGCTACATTTTACCTGGTCTCGAGACCACATTTTCGTGGTCTCGACCGTCATTTTCGATGGTCTCGGCCTCGAAAAGTGCAAAAACCAGTGGACTCGGCCTCGAAAATGTCGAAATTTTTTGATCTCGGCTTCAAAAATTTCCTACGACTACCCCCTCCCTCCGCCCCCCGCTTACCGGATTCCTAACCACTGGGTCTTGGTCTCGGCCTCGAATAGTTTGGACCGGACCTGGTCTCGATCTCGCCAATTTTTAAGGTACTCGGTGTCGGCTTTGAACATTTTCTACGACCACCCCCCCCCCCCCCCCCCCCTCCGATGACAGAAATTTGTTTCTAAAGAAACCCCCCCTCCCTTTAAAAAATCCTGGGTACGCCACTGGTAAGCACAGTGACGTAACAAGGATTTGTTCAAGGGGAGGAGGTTTTCGAAGCCGAGACGAAGTAGTCCTACCTTCACAACTGTTGAGACCGAGACTAAGGTCATTGGTTGAGAACCCTCTTAGCGAGAGGGGGTGGGGGTGTTGGTAAAAAAAGTCGACACCAAGTAATTTTCGAAACCAAACCAAGTACGTTAAACATTTTCAAGACCGAGACCCAGGCCATTGGTTGAGAACCCTCTTAGTGGGGAGGGGGGGGGGGGGGGGCGGGGGTTGTCTGTTGAAAATGTTCAAAGCCGAGACCAATTACATTCAACATTTTCGAGATTGAGACCACGGTCCGTCAAAAATGTTCGAGGCCGAGACCAAGAACATTGGTTGAGAATCCTCTCAGGGAGGGGGGGGGGGGGGGGGGGGGGGCGGGGGGTGTTCGTGGAAAATTTTCAGACCGGGATTCTTCGCAAATTTTCGAGGCCAAGACCGCTTAAAAGTGGTCTCGAGACCGGCTAAAATTTCAAAAGGGGGTGGGTTCAAACCCCCCAAAACAGTCATGTTTGGGTCAAAGGGGGGGGGGGGGTCCCCCCCCGGGTACGCCTGGGTAGGCAAGCCAACAATTGGCCAATGCTGGGCCAATACCACCAATTAGTGCCATTGGATATTGGTTGGCTAAATGACATTGAGCCGTCGGGTATTGGCACTAAAGCCGACTTTTGACTAATGCTGTACCAACAGCCACATCTTGGCAGTCGGCAAGCCAACGTTGGGCCAATTACCACATTTGGGCAATGAGTGCCGTTTGATATTGGTAATTGTCTAAATGACGTGGGGCCAACAATCACATTTTGGTGGTCTGCAAACGAACAAATTATTTTGATTCTATACCGTCATGAGCCTTGGAAGCCTGGCAGTGTATATTTTGTTCGTGTATCCCATTCGGGCTTTATTAAAGTTGATTGTGACCCCACCATTTCAGGGCTACGAGTAATCTCATTTTGAGTATACTTTGTGTATCATTCGAAGGAATTGAGTCTTGCGAACACCACTTCCTGGATAAGTCGATATAGCAAAATCTATTCTGTATCCTAGCCTCGGGATTCCAAATAGATTAGGATCATATAAGTTATAACGTTTAAATATATCATGCTTACTAGCTCCGTTGAAGATGCAATTAATTGCAATTCGTTTGACAACCAAGCTAATAGTAACGACACATGTCAAGTACCTAGCAGGACCCTCGGAATGATTGTCTGTATAATATTAAAGACACTTAACTTATTTTTGTTGCTCAAATCACATTGACCGGAATACATCAGTTTATAAGTTAAAAGTCAAGAAGAACTTGATTTTCTACATAATTATTTGCTGTTAATCTCCGAGCACCAAACAGCCAGATAATTAACCCCACTCGTAAAATCGTTGAATGTTGCCCCCCACAAAACATTATTTACCAAAACACCAAGATCCGAAACATAACGTATTTGAAGACATAAAACATCAAGTCACCACCTATAGAAATCATCACCATCATCATTCACTACAACCACGTACCTCCATTTCAATTACCCCATTCCCCCATCAATACATATCTCATCCAACACTGGCACAGTGCGCCTTAAAACATAGGGCGTTGAAAATAATGGAAAGTGGTCTGGCCAGACCAAAAAATTATGCATATGAGAAAAATATAGTTCTTTTTGTATGTACTTTCATTGATAATACTTGGTGTTATTTATGTAATGATTCATATTGAAAATATTAAAAGTGGGATTCGTGGATTGGTTCTGGATAATTGAAACAGGAATTTACGCATGCTACAATCATTGAGGGTTTATGATATGAGAGCATTACTTTCGCGGAGGGATACTACAAATGTAAGAAGAAGACATTAAAATATTTACTGCTCAGACTGCGACGTGGTACCGACCACTCCAAGATACTTTCAAGGAGAGACCTATTTGATTTTGCTGACTAGTTCATGGTTTTTGCTGAAGTATTGCAGAGGAAAAACAGCGTTATATTGAGGAAGAGTGAGTTTTGTTATGTCACTTTGTATAATGTGAAGTTTGAGTTTGCTCATGTTTTTTTGTTGAATTATTGCAGACGAAAAACAGCATAATATTAAGGAAGAGTGAGTTTTGTTATGTCATTTTGTATAATGTAATTTTTTTTTTATATTGATTCATGATTTGTCTGGGGCTAAACCGTGGGGATATATCTGTTTCTTGATATAATCTTAATGTTTTGTTGTATTTGATGTTGTTTATTTGTCAGGGAGTACATTTTGTAAATATTTGTTAATTTGGTAATGCACGCATAGTCGTTCAGAATAGCGAGTATATTATTCATCGTGTAAATAAATGTGATTTTAAAAATATTTATTTGGATCATTGTTAGTTGTAAATTACGCCTTTGCGTGGGTCCCTTTATATTTAGTAATTACCTCGATCGCGATTTCAAGTTGAAAGGTGGAGGTTGAAGTTCGTTGTCAAATATGCTGAGGATGTAAATAATGTGTTAGTGATCGTGATATATATGGAATTATTTTGTTTGCATTGGTCTAATCAAAACGATAGAAACCTAGGATATCGAGAGACACAAATGAAGAGTCTGTTCGAAGTTATTTGACTGTTCATGATGATGTTTAATATTATATGTGATGATGTTGTTGTTGTCTTGGATTGACTAGCATTAACAAAACCGAAATCATCAAAAAAAGTCACCCCAATCACTCACTTGTGTCATACGAACCGTGTACCTAGCCCATACTATCTTTCTCATGCCAAATCCACGACATAAAATTATTGCCTATCTCTGAATAATTTGTTTAGATTCATAAATAATACATTGTTTATACCCTGTGATACATTGTCCAACTCAAATAGAGTTTTGGTCTGACACAAAGTATTATTATTTTGAGGCGAATTACCAACTTGACATGTCACGTTAGACTGCAACCTCTCATGGGCCAAGCACATTTCAGTTATCGCCACCCAAGCTGGACAGAAACTAGGAGCTATGAGGAGAGTTGCCGGCAAGCTAGACACTACAGGAAGATATATGTCTACAAGTCACACGTCAGGAGCATCATGGCGTACCCTTGCCTGTGCTGGACAAACGCGCTACCAACCACTCTCGGCCAACTTGACAACATCCAGAAGCAGTGGCGTACCCAGGGTTTTTTAAAGACGGGTTTCGGGGGGTGGGGGGGGTGGTAGTCGAAGAAAATGTTTTGAAGTCGAGACCAAGTACCTATAAAATTGTCGAGACCGAGACCAGGTCCAGTCCACACATTTTGGGAACCCTGTAACCAGGGGCGGGGCCGGGGGGGGGGGGGGGGGGGGTAGTTGTACAAAAAAATCGCATCCGAGATCGCTAATTTACGAAATTTTCAAGGCCAAGATCACGGTTTTTCGGACTTTTCGAGGCCGAGACCGCGTTTTTTTTTAGCATTTTTGGAGGCCGAAACCGAGGTGACGGCCGAGGCCGCTAAAATTTGGTTTCGAGACCACTTAAAATGTTCACTCTATTTTGGTTCGAGGACCGAAGAGAAGGGTATAAAGAAACCTGCCCCTGTTCCCCAGATAATAATACAAATATAATCTGTCTTCGTCTAACTAAAACGTTTGTATCGATTTATAGGAAAGAAGCCGACAATGACGCGGATCTGTGTAACATGGATTGTCTCGATGCTTTTAGCAGGGATGGCGCTAGGGCAGGAGCTGCGTTGTGGAGATGGAGAAGGTAAAATGACAATTTTCCAACATTTATTCGGAATCTTTATTTTGTATTACACACTCAGACCTATATTTAGTGACCACCACATAGAAGTAAGAAAAGGGGCCACTTTAGACAGGTGACCTGTATAGACACTAGACAGGTTAATTATACTATTTTTCTCAGTGGCAGTGGCATAGCGTGGTCGGTCTGATTGGGGGTGGGGGGGGGGGACACACCTCATGTATTTCTTTGTTTTTGTTCAAAAAATCTCCCCTTATGTTGTGTATTGTTTTTTTCTTCTCCAAATTATTATTGTTTTTTTTTGGGGGGGGGGGGGCACGTGCCCCCCCCCCCCGTGCCCCCGTAGCTACGCCACTGTTGAGTGGGCAATATAGGCAGGTTGGCTGCTATAGACAAGTGGCAGTTAACAGTGAACAATCAATAAACATATCTGCAAATGATCTCAAAGCAGCTGATAATGGACTTTTTTATTGTTTAAAGTAATACGTAAATATCCATAAATACATTATGCTGAAATTGTAATGGATTATTTGTTTGCAATTTATTTGATTTACACAGATCATACATGTGGCACATATTATATGAAAATTATATATATTTCATCCATAAAGGGTTAGTTGAGTTTTGGTATAGAGGGCGCTACTCAAAATAGTTTGTTTGTGATATAATGAATATTGAGTTTCAAATTCGAATGAGCATACAATTTAAATTACTGATTTAACTTTATTTGATCAACATCGGTTAAAAAATGACTGATATATTTATAACATAATTTGTGATAATTGTGGGGCCCACAAATAGTAATCGTTTTGAACAAACCGTTAGAAAAAATGGTTCCTCTTTTCAAACATGTACATAAAGAAGTTTTTAAATAGTTGACAATTTTTTATTCAAAATGGCTGAAACCGTTGAGTGCATAGAAAGCGCCTTTCTGAGTTGTTACGGCTCTTTTTGAATGAACAACAAGCTTTTTATTTTAAGTCATTGTTAATGTTGTATTCCAGTATGGCGGAGTTATAACTATTAACAGTTTGACCGAAATAGTAGCCCCTTTACCAAAACTCAACTATCCCTTTAACTAGTGTCTTGAATCCTGTTTCGTGCTACGTGAAATACGTAAATATCATGACATGGATCAAAATAAATAATATTACGATAATACCGTAAGCATCAAAAACATATTGGTCTTACCAAAACAAATCTTGTTTTGTTCTTCAAAGTTGTTCCACTTGGCCTTGAGTCTAACACCATCCCTGATTCGAGAATGATAGCATCGAGCGCGTACAATGACCAATATGGAGAAACAGGTAACACATACTATTTTAAAAACATTTCTGTTAGGTCGCACAGTTAATTACAGTAAAAGTTGTATATCAAACGTTACAAAAACATTACAGCAATATTGTATATCTTAAAGTGAATATTTGGTATAAGATTAAACAAAACATTTAACACATTTTCATGTTTGCAACATGTTTACGATATCAGAAAATGAAATTGTATTATGAGACAAATATAGCGATGACGAATATTGTATACAAATAAAATGCCATTCTTCTGTTTTAACAAGATTTTCCAGGTTTTTAAACCTTGATTTATTTCAAATAACAAAGTTGTGCTACGAAGGCTTATGCCGAAAGGGTGGGTAGCGTGACCATTCGTCCAAAGCCCCCCCCCCCCCCCGGTTTTGTCGAACGGGTGTGTTGGGAGCGTTAAGGCGCGTCAGCTCAGATAACGCTACCAAATGTCACATACGGGGGGGGGGGGGGGGGGCTTATTGACGCGTTTAGAGTATATGTATGCATACAATGATGTGTACATCAAAGACGCGTCCGTAAATTGCGCCATTTCAATCTATGAGTGTTCGTTTCGCAACCGCGACGAAACACGTGTTATCCTATGAGAGACCGACTTTTCCAGAAGATGGGATTTTATAGCGCATGGTTGATTCATTGAACCGATGCGTAATGCGTGCGGCTTCGGATGTACTATAGTCGATATAATTATGAAGCATTATTATTGCGTTTGTAAAATATTATGATGTCCGATTCCCACGCTCTATATAGTTTACCGCGTTTTGCGCATTCCAGGAAATGGGTCTGTACAACCCCCTTGCGTTGTATAATGAAGCTCAGTTGCGAGTCATGTGTGTTCGATTGTGTACCTGAAATTATATAAAACTTATGAAGGGCCTAATTTTTATCAAAATACACATTTACTAAAGATTCTACATATAAGACTTGGAATAGTTTACCTTCGGAGTTAATTAGTTTGAGTCTGATCCATATATTGGCGTACCCAGGGGATGAGGGAGAGGGGTTCAACCCCCTCCCCTTTTTGACCAAATAATGACTGTGTAGGGGGTTTAAAATTTGTACCTGGTCTCGAGACCCTCGAAAATTGTAAATGTACTTGGTCTCGGCTACAAAAAAAATGTATACGGCCACTCCCCCCCCCCCCTGCTTACATAAATTTGTCAGACGACATCCCCCCCCCCCACCCCACCCTGAAAAAAAATGGTCTGACCACCATCATTTAGGTTTGTGTCATTTCAAGTTTCGATTACACACAAATTAATTCAATCCGAAGGTGAACTATTCCAAGGCTTCGATGGTTACTCTTGAGCAAGTTGAGTACACAAGATATGACGTCATACACATTTTTTTCTTCAAATTTGAACTTCATTTACCGAAAGAGCATACAAATTAATGTCCAAATAACCAAAATCAATTAAATATGTCAAGAATTGGCTGAGATATGCCTAATCGCATGATTTTTTTGTCAATGGGAAATCGGTGCTTCCAACGCACCCTTTCGGCAAAACCGGGGGGGGGGGGGGGGGGCTTTGGACGAATGGTCGCGTTCCAGTCAACGCGACGCGACGCGACGCCCCCAACGCACCCTTTCGGCAAAACCGGGGGGGGGGGTTTGGACGAATGGTCGCGTTCCATTCAACGCGACGCGACGCGACGCTACCCACCCTTTCGGCATAAGCCTGCTACGAATGTCTTTACTAAAAGTTTAGAAATGCAACATCGAAATATTTTGATAATGCCTATATACTTTAGATGTCATTTTAACTTCAGCATGACGTTATACGAAAATTAAATATTGTTTACAATATCTCAAAAACGTTACAACAACATTAAATTAGAAATGTTTAAGATTCGAATTTAGATTATGTTTTTTTTAGATCATTTTACAAAATGTTTTCTATTATTACAAATTTAACGTTGGGGGAATCCAGTAACATTTTCATAATCCTCAAAATCCAATTGGAATTCTAGCGGTTTATTTGTACCTTGTTTAATTCGTATATTAAAGGCATATATGCGTGGGTTATTAGACGCGTGGATCCATCTTGCGCACTTTTACGCACGGTACGTAATCCCTATTGGCTCAGTTATAATTAGCGATCGCAAACTGTCCCACTTCCGAATACCAGAGTCAAAAATGCATCAAAAATAGTCGCGTTCGGAATGTTTGTACTAGTCGAATGGAGATCCATCAGAGATGTTTACGAGCGAAAATATCACGTAACACGCTTAACCGCAACCGACTTCAAAGTGCCACCGTTTGATGCCTAGCCCTAGGACTGACAGCGTGAGAAATTTGTTTGCTGCATGCAATTTCATAAGAAGGCCTTTGTTCAGATATTTCGAAGCACCTCTCTTCGATCGATCCAACACATATCGTGAGTTTACCTCGAGAGATTACGGTGGAGTCGAGTTGGAATTTGCTGACTACCCTTTATAACCCACGCATATATGCCTTTAACAACAGAATCATGGGTCAGGCTTCGGTTTTTCGATATGTGCGACTTTAGATCTTTAGTCTTTAGACCAGTCAGGGAATATCATTTTGCATTTCTGCTCATTACTTGGCTATATGACGTCCATTTAAGTTGAAATTTTTACACACTACCCAGTGTTCAAATCATATAACAACAATATAAATTGTGTCAATCATTCATCACTTTTTGCACATGTCAACAAAGTCACTAGATCCCTTAAAACATAATAATGTTGTATATGAATCACATGACAATCTTGTTCAATGTTTAAAAAGCATTTTCAAGGAAATGTAATTATGACTAACATTTAAGTATGTGTATTTATAAGGGGAAATATTTATACCTTTTAGACCTGTAGCAACATTTGTTTAACATTTCAAAATTAAATAATTTAATAATATTTATTGTCCTTCTTATTACAACGTCCCCAAATATTTAACAAATATTTTCTTATATTACTAGTACTTGTTTAATATAAAAACTAGTTCTATATATTGAGAAAGAAAATCTTATGAATCATGCTGTATACTAATCACATTACATTCCTTATCAAAATTTAAAAGAAATGTCCAAGTCTCAAATGTCATTTTGGCCACTATCTGACACTTTACAGGTGCACCTTTAAGTTTGTTTTTATTTGGACAGTGTTACTATATCCCTTTAATGTAAACATTGTTACAACTACATTAATATAACGTTACGGAAATGTTTTTTGTTACATTTTCTGAAAAATGTGAGTTTTTTTTAGTCCACATGTCTTAGTGTTTTATAAACTAAAATATTGAATACATGTTATACAAATATTTTTCCTCATAGCTTTTCGTGGCAATTAACATAAATATAACATTTTCGGAAAATTTAATTAGTCTATCGTAACACTTTGTTTAAATACAACGCGTTACTTTTGGGCAATTCCAAGCAAACATTGACATAACCACTGATTTTTTTCAAATTCGTTGTACCATAACAAATTTGGTATCAAATGAAAGCTAAAAGATTGAACTTTCCAAAAATGTATTTTGTTTTTGAAAAAAAAAATTGTAAACTATTATTTTATTGTTAATATATAGCATAACTTAATTTTCAGTTATTTTCACAAAACATTCAATTAAGCATAAAAGAACTGCGAAAAGGAGTTTTCATCAAATTTTATTTCAGTGTTGATAGGATCATTGCTTCAATTTTTCAGATAAATATCAATTTCGTCATTTTCGCTCTTCGTTCCGCTTCAGCGACTGTCTCATTTACAATCATTAATATGTCACGGCGTTACACTAAAAACATATATTTTTTAATATTTCTGGAAAAATATGAATGGGAATGAAATAATTTTTTGTTTTCTCTGTATTAACCCTTAGGGCTATAATATGCATGCTAAATAGCAGCATTATCTTGTACCACTTATTAATATAATCAATATCAATTTGGTCACGGCGTCACGTTTTGTGTAACGCCGTGACGCTACCTACTGGATTCCTATTGACATAACACAGTAGACATAATCAAATAGTGTAAGATATTTGTTGTAGGTATGCTTGGGCATTGCTCATGCTATAATTATATGAATAGGGTCAGTTGATAATGTTTCCATCTCCAAGTTACCCGAGTCATGTATGTGTATGGGTTGTATGTTCGTCTGTCTGTATGTGCATCTGTACATCAGTGTTTTTTTTTGTGCAATATCTCAAGAATCGTTGGATGGATTTCGTTCAAACTTTGTACAATCCATGTATTTAGAGGTACGGATTATTGGATATGATTTTGGTCCATGAGGTCAAAGGTCAAGGTCACATAGCTAACAAATATGCAAAAATTATATTATTATCAAGATAGTTTCAGAATCCTTGAAGGATAACATGCTAATAATACTGGTATGCGTCCAGTGAAGTATATGACCTGATTAGGGAATGGGGTCATGGGAGGTCATAGGTCAACAGGTCAAAATATTGTTGTTGTTTTTTGTTCTCACAATTAAGTTCCAGAATCAATGTTAGAAAGAGTACTGTAGGTAAAAGACAATTTTCTGAAACTGTTTCGGGCACAGGTCAAAGGTCACTCGGATAATTACCAATTCAAAAACAAACATTTACTAACTCTGAAATCATGTTACATGAAACAAATCACTTGCAAATATGCACTGTGCAGACCAAAAATTAAACATTTGTATGTTATTTTGAGAAACAAGGTCAAAGGTCAGATGTCAACGGTCTCATATTTCATTGTTACATTTAAGTATGTATTTTGGTTTTAATATTTGATGGTTCCATTAACTAACTTCTGAAATAGATAAGAATTTCAATTATGTCCTAAAAGATTTTTTGATCAATAGAGGGCGCTGTGCTGCAAATTTGTGTCATGCGGATGATCATTTAATAGTATCTTGGTTATATCACCCATTCATCTAGTTCTTTATTGATTCTGGATCACTACATTAAAATTATATCATATTATTCATCTCTTTAATATCTCCCATATATATAACATGTACAATTCAGAGGTCACGGCGTTACAGTCACGGCGTTAGAGTGCATAGATACATTTATGATATCATATTTACTATGAGCATTGGATTTTTTCTACATTTTTATTTGGATGTTATAGCTTGATGTCTAGTACAAAGAATCAATGTTACAAAAGTGCAAAATGTTCCTGTAGTTCACAGAGTTTACTTAGTTTCTTAGCATGTAAGAAACCCATGACTTTTTGCCGTCACGGCGTTACGGCAGATATTGATATTCATAATTCATAATTTATTGGGAATTTCGGTTTTCTTGCCTATTGTAAATTATTGGTAGGATAGTGGTTTATACAGATGCATATCAAAAGTTGGTTCTAGATATTTAGATTTTATGAGTTATTTGGACTTTCATTGTGAGAAACACCCTCTGACCGTCACGGCGTTTGCTTGGAATTGCCCTTTGACCAAAATATTTGTTCCGTATATTTTCTTCGAAATCAAATAAACATATTGTTTCAACAAATATATAGCATTTCGATGAATGTCATTAAACAATCGTGAGCTTATTTTAGACCACCCGTTTATATAAGATATTCTGAAACATTATTGAGACGTTTCCAAAACAGGTTCAAACATTTCATGATATTTTTGTGTTAGCATGGGCTTGGCGAGGACGGTTAAATTATGAAGCAGCCTCTAGCACAGATACAGGAGCCTGGGCCGCACACACTAGTGACGCAAATCAATGGATCCAGGTACGATTACAGGGTCGGATGTGTGTGTCCGTGTGTATGGGTGTGTGTGTGTGGGGCGGGGGTGGGGGGGGGGGGGGGGTGGCGTTCCTTCTCTTAAAAACAAGCAAACAAACAAGCATACAAACAAAAAACAAACACAAGTGCACCGACCCACTGCCCAGCCGAAGGTTAACATTAACAATTGATTGTAAATTACAATGAATTGTTAGTCAGGCATTTGCGCGTTTCACCTAATCAGATTTGTACATTTAGTACAAAATGATGTGACGTACAATTAATTGTCATTTTTAATTGATTGCACGGACATCAGATACGGTGGTAGTCTAGACCAGTTTGAAAAGAACCATCGAGTGAGGATGGTGCTCAGTCTGGTGGAGGTACAAAAAAAGACACTAGAAATAACATTGGTATGACATCTTGCTGATATTATTTAACAGTTTGACCCTGTTTTTTCCCATGTCCTAGTTTATGCCCTAGCAGTAGACTACTTGCCTTTACCAGCCGCAAGCTCGCAAGTATATATAGCTGAACCGATCCAACACCATGAATCTTTATCCAACATCAATGTCTGCTACCTAACTATTTGTCTACCTTGAAAAGATAATGATGTTTTCATTATACATTATTAAAATATTCTTAAATCTAATTTTATACGTTAGAATATATTTCAGCTGCATTCTGTTCTGGTGGTAGGAATATGTATTCATTTATAAAATAAATTGCACAAACTTTTGGGACAAAGTGAAAATATTAGCTGTCATGTGAACGGAAAGTGACACTGTGGCAAAAGCATATCAACGTTAAACGTTATGACAAAATCAATATTTAAACATTTGAGATGTTTTCGTTTTCAGGTTGATCTCGGCGTTCCCTACCGACTCGTTGCCTTGGCAACTCAAGGGCGTCAGGATTACTACGAATGGGTGACGAGCTACAAGGTTGAATGTAGTATGGATGGTGTGACCTTTGACACAGTTCAACATAACTCTAGTTCAGATGTGGTGAGTGTTATTTTAAGGTTCATAATTACATCACATATATTAACTTCCACTCTGTAGTCATAGACACTAACAATATAGAATTTGGGCCAATGTGTTTAACTGTTAAATGGATCTAAACCTATAACACTCAAAGGAAATCCCCATTTAAAGGGATAGTTGAGTTTTGGTAGAGAGGGCGCTACACACAATAATTTTTTGTGAGATAATGAAAAACTGACTTTACAATTTGAAAGAGCATAATATTTCAGTGCCAGAATAAACTTAATTTGATCAAAATCGGTTCAGAAACGGCTGATTTTTTTTGAATGCTTCCTCTTTTCAAAAATTTTCAAAATAATTGTTTTAATAGTTGTTGATTATCTCTCTATCTAATCACTATTATTACAAACCTTCACATGCACAATATTTTATTTAAAATGGTTTAAACCAATGTGTTTTTAGAGAGCGCCATCTTGAGTTTGAACGCCTCTGTTTGAATGATAAAAGGCTTTTTACTCAGTCGTTTGTGATTTTGAATTCCTTTCAAACATGGTAGAGTTATAACTATTAGTTTGTAATGTAATGGTGCAGGTTTTGGTTACTAAAATTCAGTTTGACCAAAACTGTACTCTCTTTACGAGAACTCAACTATCCCATTAACATCTCTTCATAATTGTATAACCAATACTTATTTCATCGTACCAAAGTATTGTTATAGGCAATTACGTTTTAACACAAATATAGGTAAACATTTGCTTTATGGTCGACGGAGTAAAAATTAAAGACCAAATAACATAATTTTAAATTCGCAAATGTAATATCATGAGTTGCAGTATACCGTCTGTCTACTGAAATGGTACACTAAGGACAAATTGTGTGAGGTATGAATAATAACCTGAACTTGCTGTCATATGAAAGAAAAATAACTGAGGTTCCCGATAATCGATATCTTTTGTTTCGGTTCTATCAGAATTGTCAGTCGTGATTATTCAATGCACAGTTTCACTCCATGCGGATCGAGCACCATCATTCAGTATGCACAAACATAGATAAGGAACCACGTTCCAGTCCTTTTAGGTACCCATTATACCGACATCCGATCTGAGAGCATCACATATTGGATACATCTCTCTATGAAAGACAAATTCGACGCACATTCGCATGTTTTCAAACTTGGAACCTTACTGAAGGAAGGCGCAATCTGTACCAATTCTGAGGCCTTTAATAATATAAATAATCTGAAATAAATATACCCTTCCAACAAATCAATGAAAAGTTAACACTACCTTAATTTCATTACATTGTTTTCTCATCCCCCTTTCCCTAAATACCCCAATTTTCAGTGGTATCGACTATGAACGACCATTGCTCTCAAATCAAGATCATACTTCTCCAGTCCTTAAAATTTACTGGCTGCCTTTCCACCATCGAATACGCTTTGAATTACTCCTGCTTATGTGCCAATACTTTTATTGCCTCTTTACAGGTCTTTTCAAACAATTGTGATTCGGAATGTCTTCCCCTCCCCAACAGTGTGCCACTTCGTGCGTGTGCTTCCTTTCAATTCAATAATATAATGAATTTGACAAATCATGCCCTCCTTTATAGCCAAATGACAGTAATGAAAAACGCCCCCTACACACAAAATAACAATATGGGGTTATAACAATTTTGCCCAGAAACCGCGTGGTTTATATATTTGAAATATTAGAAAACGATTTGTATACAAATCGATATCGCCGACGGCAAGCGCTGCGTACAAAACGGATCGTAATGTGGCTTCGCGAACGAGAGAGCGTATGTGGCCGGCGTAGACGTGCCAAACTGGCGGTCAATTTAGGCCCAATGTCAGCGGCGTGCATAAAGGTTTCAACTGATATTTCTGCATGTAACGATACTAAGGTTGGAGTTTTTTTTTCTCACAATCCCTTTTGAATACTATTTAAACAATACTAATCAATGAGCTGGGCCAAAAAAGATACCGACGGTGACTTTCCCGATAAAATATTACGTTATATTGTCTTTATTGACATTGATTATAACATACATTGCCTAGCACCAATTTTTCTCTCGTTTTTTATGGATTTAGAATGTTACTCTATATATTATGAAGAAAAAAAAAACATCGCTTAACAGGTCATTTCTACCAATTTTGATCGTGATGAGCATAGTTTTATGCTGGTTTCGAACACGTGAACTCACGATAGAAAGGCACGAGCTCTATGTAGATCCTTTCAAATTTGAGGCATTATATTTTAGCATGACTCTGTGTCCTAACAAATCAATGCAACGTTTACATTGTCTTTCTTTCCTTATTTGTACGTAGTGCCTTAATTTAGATACATATAGATATTGGCTAGCTTGAATGTTTCTGTAATGATTTACTTATGAATATGTAAGCTGTCGTCTTTTTACAGGTCTTTCCGGCCAATTCTGATCGTGATACCGTGGTACACCGCGCTCTCCCAGCCCCGCTAGTGTGCCGCTTCGTGCGTGTGCGTCCTGTTACCTGGTATGGACGCGTCAGCATGAGAATGGAGCTTTACGGAAATGGCCCTATCGAAGGTAGTTCATACATATTTTTGACCCATTTGACATAATAGAAAACCACCACGGACAAATTGATCACACTGTTAAAGTGATCCGTGTAAAGTGTCAGATATTGCACAAACTGACATTTGAGACTTCAATCCTATATCAATATCTTTGTAAAATAGAATTGAAAGATTTGTGAAAGTTTGAAAGAAAACGAACAGTGTTTACCTAGTGAAAAAACGAATATTGAGTTCATATTTTATCACCGAATACTGATGGTCTGTTGTAGATTTGTTGCAGTAATATTCATCCGTTTGATCTTGACGATATCCGCACCCGTGTATACAGCAACAGACGTACGGAATTCATGGAATTTGCGCACGCTAGGCTCAAAGTTCAGTGGGTCGGGAACATTTCACACGCGCGCTGGCAGGACGTATTCAGCGACGTCAATTGTACTTTTTATCAATACCGTTAGCTAACGCTTTTGAAATAATGATTTTCAATGATAATTATCTTCATACTAAAGGGACATTTGAAAAAAAACGAACCCTATTTTATTCTTCTTTAGACTTAACATAAGCTAAACAACACGGCAGAAGAGAAACGAGGAAGCTCCAAATATTTTTCGTGGAGTTAGACACTTTACCTGTGTCACTTTAAGGAACATCCTTCTGTTACATAAAGGACAATGGGAAACCCATCAATCATCTCCTCCGGAATGTTGTCAGGATGCCGGTACCGTGTCCTCCTAGTCCTGTATGAATTAGTCCTGTTGAAGTTCTGTCCATATTTTATGTATTATGAGAAGGTCGTGATTACATTTTTGATATTTCAAACTCTGAGACAATGTTCTGTTTAACTTTAGAATAACGCGAGAGGTAGTTTAATGTTAAAACGTATTCCGAATGTCGCGATCATGCTTTAATCCTTGCAAAATATGCATGTATTCTACTTTAGAATCAAATACGTAACGAGGAAATAAGTTGTCAATATGTTAACAGTACACGGAAATATTAAATGAAAGGAGTAGAGCTACATGAGGGTGTTCCGTGTCAATACGCCTACCAAAGCCATTCATACAAAAATATATATGAAGAGCTCAGTTCCAAAAGTCGCTTAATCCACTTTCCATAAAATGGAGTAAACGATATATCTACATTTATAAGCTACGTAGCTACCCAGCTAGCCACCTGAAGTCGGGCCGATGTCGGAATTTGGTTGCCGGATGTCGGCATATCGCCGTTGGCTCGAGGTTAAAATGTCCGCCAGCCCAACATCGTCACGACGTCATTTTTGTGATATATTGGCATAACGTCATTTTCCGACAATGGCCCAACATCATCTCATGACATGATGTTGGGCCATTGTCGGAAAATGACCTTATGCCAATATATCACAAAAATGACGTCGTGACGATGTTGGGCTGGCGGACATTTTAACCTCGAGCCAACGGCGATATGCCGACATCCGGCAACCAAATTCCGACATCGGCCCAACGTCAGGTGGCTAGCTGGGTATCTATGAATCCACATTTTACGACAAATTACTCACTCAAATTCACAATATAGAAAGTTCAATTTTCATATTCCCATAGACACGTGTACAAAGTTGGGCAAAAAACTTTTTTTCCTGGGAAGTTGAAAAAGTGGATATAGCGCCTTTTGGAAGAAAGCTCTTCATATCCAGATCAAATATAGGGTTAATACTAAAACGTTACCAGACATAAATAATATGCATTATTCTTTTGAAGATATTCCACTGGGCCTTGAGTCTGGTACCATCTCTGACTCGAGTTTGACCGCATCGAGCGAGCATAGGCCTGATAGCTATGGAGAGCGCGGAGCTAGATGGGGACGGTTGAATGTAGTTCGTTATTATGAACGGAGGATAGGCTGGGACAGCGGCTGGAGCGGGGCTGGGGCCTGGAGCGTAGGCAGTAATGACGCAAATCCATGGATCCAGGTTAGAATATGCACTCATTACAATATACTTCGAAAAATAAATATGTTAATGTGTAATAGTTAAGCATATTATGACAACATTATGATGGTAATGAGTATTACTATTTTGATACGTTACCTTGCTCAATATTAATTTTTATTTACCAATTGCAAGTAGAATTGGGTTTTTTTTCTTCAAATTTTACAGTCTCCTGATCAATATTGGTATACCCAACGCATACATTATCTTTATAACAATCTTCATGACTAACGTGAGATTGATTTAAGCTGAAATATGAGCTGGTGGTTGCATTTTGCATTTATATCACAGTTCATTTAATTATAATGTTGATAGGATACAAACGTATGTCAATTTATAAACATTACACAGTTGTAACTACCACTACACTGTTGATGTATCAACATCAGTATTACAATACAAAAAGAAAATGTAAATTGTCACGCGAACGGAATGTAATACTACTAGGAAATAACATTTTGGTGTAACACGTTATCATGGTTATGACCAAATCCATATTTGAAGATTTAAGATTGTCGTGACGGTCTTTTTCAGGTTGATCTCGGCTCTGCCCATCGAGTCTTCTCATTGGCAACACAAGGACGTCAGGATGCCGACGAATGGGTGAAAACCTACATGGTTGCCTATAGCATGGATGGTGTGATCTTTGACACAGTTCAAAGTATGAGTGGATCAGCTGTGGTGAGTGTTTTTATATTTATACAAATACAATTCACAGTTACATAACATAACCAAATTATATCGTTTCGAATCGGAGCCGATAGGTCTTGGGAGGCGCGTGTTTTACCAAACTTTCGATGATTTGTGAGGCCGTTTAATGATATAATGATTTGACATGCCCGCCTTAAAACTAATAAATGAAAAGATGTCAAAATTTTCTTCATTGACATTGATTATAAAATACATTGGCTAGCAACGATTCTCTCTTTATTTTGGGTTTTAGAATGATACTCTGTACTTAGTTAAATAAATATTCTCTACAAAACATCGCTTTACAGGTCTTTTCAGCCAATTATGATCGTGATACTGTGGTACGGAACGCCTTCCCAACCCCGCTAGTTTGCCGATTCGTGCGTGTGCTTCCTGTCTACTATAAAAGACACATCAGCATGAGAATGGAGCTTTACGGATATCGCCCCGTAGACTGTAACTAAACTATTATCTTTGATCGCTTATAATATGACGATACCCAGTAGAAAACATTCAATTTATTCAATCTTATTTCCTGTGGAGTTACTTATAAAAGTCAACACCATGCACCGGCGTTAAATTCAGTAACATTATTACAAATATATTAACCGTTATTTTGTTCTGATTTTGATTATTAAACATTATGTTTTGTTTAGGAATTGTTTGCTTTTGCCATTCAAAAAAGTCGCAAAAACACCCTCTATTTCATAATTTGCTATCCCTTTAAATTCTTTGATCAAAGTAAGGTGAATACTCTTTTTCAGATTATCGTTATATGACCGCTGTTATATGTATTATCGTATTATCGGTTACAGTCAAGGTTTGTTTTCAAAAATTTCAAAAGTTGATATCCATGCAGCCATTCGAGTGTTGAAGCAAATATCCCTAAAGCAAATGAGAAATCGATTTTACTAGTATTAATGTACTGTGGTAAGTTGTCTATAATATTTCTATAATCGGCTTGTAACGGACTGTTTTCCTTTAATTTTATATAAAACGGTAACCAAATATGATACATATTGTGAACAAGACTTTAAAGGGATAGTTGAGTTTTGGTAGAGAGGGCGCTAGACTACTTTTTTTTTTGTGAGGTAATGAAAAACTGAGTGTAAAATTTGAAAGAGCATAATATTTCAATAATAAAATCATCTTTGTTTGATCAAAATCGGTTCAGAGACGGCTGAAATATCCATAAATATAACAATTTGTAATAAACCTGGGGCCCCAGGTTTATTAGAGAATTTTGAACCAGCCGTTAAAAATTCAAAAAAATGCTTCCTCTTTTCAAAAAATTACAAAATAGGTATTGAAATAGTTGTTGGTTATTTCTCTATCTAATCACTATTTCAACAAAACATCACATGCACAATATTTTATTCAAAATGGTTGAAACCGATGAGTGTTTAGAGAGCGCCCTCTTACGTTTTAACGGCTCTTTTTGAATGATAACATGATCTTTACTACGTCATTTGTAATTTTGTGTTCCTTTCTAGTTATAACTATTAGTTTGTAATGTAATGATGCAGGTTTTGGTTACTAAAATTCAGTTTCACCAAAACTGTACTCTCCTTACCAGAACTCAACTATCCCTTTAAATACAATTTGCATTTTATCCAAGAACGGAATTAAACAAAGGAACAAATGTGTATTGTTTACTTTTGTGACAAACGAACGATGCAAAATAGCAAATTAGATAGTAGACTACTAATTAAAATTGCTTATCTTGGTATGTGTTTTTATTCGTCGGTGAAAGATTCTCCATTTGGTGAATCCGGTAGTTTTACAACCTTTTCGGGAGGTATGCCGTTCTGTTGTAATTGGCCGTCTTGTATAATAATCTTACAAACTGATCCCAATTACGATCATATTTTAAAATAAAACCTTAATTAATAACTTATATGTAATCCTTGCATTAGGTCTGAATAGGTATAATATATTTCAGTAATTTCTTCATGTTTGTTCACTATGTTTATGTATACGTGATTCTTCTTTATATCTTTGTACACACATTTGTTGGTTATGATTATATTCACATTTTTGTTACTTTTACGTATTTGGCTATAATAATTGTTGCTGTTTGAACCCTAACTGCGCCCTGGGCACCCTTTAACAGATGGTACCGGCTCATTAAAAGATCTCGATATCATACAAAATATATAGGCTCGTTTCAGAAGAGCACTGGATAGTTCTATGTGCATAATGTACATAATCAAGTGAGATCAACTTGTTCACATTTAAGCGAATTCAATTGGAGCTTTCACATTTATCTAGGGTTATGGTAGCAGAATAATGATTGTAGTCAAAATTGATGGGCAGAGGTGATACATTGTGGCATCAATTGTATTATTCTTACGAGGTAAACAGTGTTCTTTTTGTATAAAAAACTTTCGAACATCATTCAGAACAATCTTCTGATACTTGTAGTATAATTATTGAAGTCTGCAATTTCACTTAAAGGGATCTAGTATCAATTTGTTGACATGTGCAAAAAGTGATGGGTGTTTGATACAATGTATATTGTTATTAACTGATATATTCACTGGGTGTTGTGTGAAAATTTCAAGGTAAATGGACGGTATATGGCCGAGTAATGTGCACAAATGCATATTCACTAACTCAATGCACTCACTTTGTACATGGTTTCGACGATCCAGTGGATTATTTAACATCTGAACATTTCAGTCGTAAATATCTTTTTAACGACAGGGAAATGTTAAAAACCCAAACCTGTCCCATGCTTTTTTTGTTCATACGAATACAACAAGGTGTGAGGGAACCACTAGAATTCCAATTGGATTTTGAGGATTTTGACAATGTTACTAAGTCCCTTTAACGGAAAATAGTATGATTAAAGATAATGGATCACTATAATGAGTTCTTTGTGCGCTCTTTTCCACATAATGTCAGTTTCAAAACTACTGAGACTTCGGAAACTGTATATTTATGTTTTTTTCCTTGATTGGATTGTTATTTTTGTAAGTCTTTCTAAGACTGGGTCTTTTCAAAGGGACCGTATGAGAAAAATGAATGTCAATCTACATAGAGCATCCGTTTTTTTACTGGGGTTATGTGAATTTATTAGTTAATTTTCATAGAACGTTATTAATTTTTTTTTGTATTGCTTTGTCAGATTTGTTATCTCAATAATATTTCTCTACATGTCACTAAATCGGTTGTTTTTCCTTTTCCAATTGTGAATTTTAATTTGTTCCTCTCTGCATAGTTTGTAATTGGGTTTATTAAAGTGCACATGCACGGCACAAATTTGCTATCGTCTGTATTCTTTCTAGTTGCTCATTGTCTGCTTTTGTTTGTCCTATATTTTTGTCTTTAAAGGGCAATGCAACTCAAGAAAAGAGTTAATACTACTTTATACATTGTAATATTCCTGTTTATTATATGTAACATTACTCCTACTCAGATTTCTGCTTTGGAAGAAAAAAGCACAACTGAATATAGACCCCTCACATATATCTCTCTTGTCCCTACATTATCTTACATGAATTTGTTATCATACAAAAGCCTGTTTATTCCCAGCCGTATATATAGGTGCCACATTTGTAATTTGCAATACACCTTATCAGGGGCAAAGTCAAGATCGAAATGTTGCTAAATGCATTGGGATTGTGTGAACGCCTAAACGCCATGGCATAATACACCTTATCTCCAAACAAAATTGACAATGTAATGTTGCATTTTGCAACGTTTCGCTTTTGACATGGCTCTATAACATCCAGGTCTACCGCACATTCCATAAGTATAAGATAATTTCAAGATGACTAGCAAAGCATCAGTGAAAAGGGGACAGGCTTGTCAATATCCAAGTCGAGTAGGATCATCTAATAAGATGAATATCAACGCTCAAACTTGAATTGCGAGTTTTTGTGTGTGTTATTTTAGGGGTTTATATCGAATAGAATGTTTTTTAAATATCAATAGGTCTCGGCTTCAATTCCGGGTGAAGCCCAATTTCCTTTGCTTATTTGTCATTTGTGGTAGCCAAATTCTGGTAAATTTCTTGCTTTTTTCAATTTACATTAAAATATCGTTTTTGAAATGTAGCGCCTCTATCAGGAATAACAAATTTTATTTCCCTACATAGTTACGATATGGTAACAAATAAATAATTTATATTTCATTTAATTATATTGTATAGGAAATCATGATCATAATTATGAGGGTACTATTTATCATTTTTGAGGCATGTCTCATGGCAATGAAAATGCTGAACAAGGAATGAAACACATTCATACGCATACATTTTTTTTTCATCGAAATAAAGTTTATAAATACTGTGATAAATTCTTGTAACAATTCTAGTGAACAGTGACATGACACATGAATAACGTATACTATACATACACGGACAAGTGGGAACATTTGTATAATCAAATCAAACACGCTATCGACAAAGCTTGACATAATGAAATGTTGCAGTGCTTAAAGTAAAGTAAACATATGAATGCCAATACAAAAATACGTCTTTGCAATATCATGATAGACCAGAATGAATACAATTTCGTTTCGTTTTATCCATTCCAATTTCAAATAAAACGGTGTACAATATATTATACAAAATATACAAAGTAACACAAGATAAATGCAACCAATCATCAATTTCAAATTTACCTAAGCTTGCCCTTTTAGATTATAACAATTTAAATGAATTAAGATTACTTTTAAAAAAAGGCTCCGGGCCTTGTGGATGAGAGTTCTCTCAAGTATTACAGAAAATTACTAATGTGGGCATATTATAATATCGACGTATTAAAATAACGGTTACAGTCCGTTATTCCGAAGGTTCGTTATTCCGAAGGTTCAGTTAGTCCGAAGGTTCGTTATTCCGAAGGTTCGTTATTCCGAAGGTTCGTTATTCCGAAGGTTCGTTATTCCGAGGGTTCGTTATTCCGAAGGTTCGCTATTCCTAAAATGAAATCGGGTTCGTTATTCCGAGAATTTTTTTTTATAATACTATAATTTGTGTTTTGTTTATTTAATTTACAGCCTGCATTATGCATACCCCTCCCCCTTTCCCTCCCTTGGCCAGACCCATCAAACATTTCAGTTTATTTTATCTCTTTATATGAAATTATAGCATTATAACATACCCAAATTAATTTTCGGATTAACGAACCCGATTTAATTTTAGGAATAGCGAACCTTCGGAATTAAGAACCCTCGGAATAACGGACCTTCGGAATAACGAACCTTCGGAATAACGAACCCGATTTTATTTTCGGACTAACGAACCTTCGGAATAACGAACCTGATTTCATTTTAGGAATAGCGAACCTTCGGAATAACGAACCCTCGGAATAGCGAACCTTCGGAATAACGAACCTTCGGAAAAATGCAACAAATGTTCGGATTAACGAACCCTATTTCATTTTAGGATTAACGAACCCTCAGGTATACGAAATTTGCGTGTTCGGAATAACGAACCTTCGGAATAACGAAGCACACCCAAAATAACAACCCCCCTCCCCCCCACAGACAATTTATAAAGTACAAATATGTGACTAAAATGTAAAGGGATCAATAAGAACATCAAACAAATCAAGAATATTTTACCAAAAAGTATGTTCTAAGATCAAACATATATATGTACAGTTACATACGTTATCGGGTATTGAATTCCAAACAATATGAACATTAAAGCGAACAGATTTGTGAGCGAGTGTAGTATTTACTTCAAATAATGTAATGAGCAACTCATACGATTGTTGTAGTGGTGTATGCTGCTAGGTTCGTTATTCCGAGGGTTCGTTATTCCGAAGGTTTGCTATTCCTAAAACCAAATCGGGTTCGTTATTCCGAAAGTTCGTTTATCCGAGAAAAAAAATCGGGTTCGTTATTCCGAAGGTTCGTTATTCCGAAGGTTCATTAGTCCGAAAATAAAATAGGGTTCGTTAATCCGAAATTAAATCAGGTTTGTTATAATACTATAATTTGTGTTTTGTTTATTTAATTTACAGCCTGCATTATGCATACCCCTCCCCCTTTCCTTCCCTTGGCCAGACCCATCAAACATTTCAGTTTATTTTATCTCTTTATATGAAATTATAGCATTATAACAAACCCAAATTAATTTTCGGATTAACGAACCCGATTTCATTTTAGGAATAGCGAACCTTCGGAATAACGAACCCTCGGAATAACGGACCTTCGGAATAACGAACCTTCGGAATAACGAACCCGATTTTATTTTCGGACTAACGAACCTTCGGAATAACGAACCTGATTTCATTTTAGGAATAGCGAACCTTCGGAATAACGAACCTTCGGAATAACGAACCTTCGGAATAATGCAACAAATTTTCGGATTAACGAACCCTATTTCATTTTAGGATTAACGAACCCTCAGGTATACGAAATTTGCGTGTTCGGAATAACGAACCTTCGGAATAAAGAACCTTCGGAATAACGAACCTTCGGAATAACGAAGCACACCCAAAATAACAACCCCCCCCCCCCCCCCCCCCCCCACACACACAAACAATTTATAAAGTACAAATATGTGACTAAAATGTAAAGGGATCAATAAGAACATCAAACAAATCAAGAATATTTTACCAAAAAGTATGTTCTAAGATTTGTGTTTTTAAATTATCAAACATATATATGTACAGTTACATACGTTATCGGGTATTGAATTCCAAACAATATGAACATTAAAGCGAACAGATTTGTGAGCGAGTGTAGTATTTACTTCAAATAAATGTAATGAGCAACTCATACGATTGTTGTAGTGGTGTATGCTGCTATTTACACCAAACTTCTGAGATAAATGCGAAGGTAATAAATTACAAAAATACACAAGTTCAAGTATATCAGTATGATATGATCACTAATGTAATGTCATTAATATCATTAATAAATCATTAATATAATATCATTTAAATTTTTAAAAAGCGGATATGAATGTTAAAGATAATGATTGTCTGCTTGTGCAAACGATCCCTACATCTTTCTATCATTTTATCAATAATTTTGTCCTATAGTCAGTACACTTACCCCAAAGAGATATGCAATGACAAATTTCTTAAAGTTATAGGGAATTATACAACATTAAGAGGACAGGGGGTGTTTCAAAAAGATCCCAAGTCAAACATAACACTAAGTTGTACTTACAAATTATGGAAAGCCATTAGTTTCTTTGTAAAATTGTTCAACGAGTTCTTTCAAAAAAGGCCTACAATTTAGCTACATATCATTAACATTTTTAAAAATCAAAGATACTTTAAGTTATTGATGTGAAATTTTGTGGAAAGTTTCAAATATTTGCATTTTGGCTATTTCCGATGCGACAAATGGCTTTCTATCATTTTTAAGTCCAACTTAATGTTAAGTTCGATTTGGGATCTTTGTGAAACACCC
This sequence comes from Echinarachnius parma, assembly GCA_037951105.1. Taxonomy (NCBI): domain Eukaryota; kingdom Metazoa; phylum Echinodermata; class Echinoidea; order Clypeasteroida; family Echinarachniidae; genus Echinarachnius; species Echinarachnius parma. The sequence continues at coordinate 12,983 of JBAMJV010003979.1, read as the reverse complement.
CGGATAGTGGTAAAGAGAACTGGAGCTTATATAAAATACCGGTACTTTTGGAAAATGTTACAATAATTTAATCAATATGGGCATTCCATTGTAAGTAATTATCTACACAGATTCGTAGAAAATTAACAGTAGTACATTTATCAAGTGTGTGTGTATTTATCAAGTGTGTGTGAATCAATAGTTAAAATTAACAGTAGTACATTTATCAAGTGTGTGCGAATCAATAGTTAAAGTTATTGTGAAATTTTTCCAAAGCATTTTTAATATAACAAAGAGTTATTATGAAATAAAACGAAACACGTTTTATCAAAATTTACTAATATATTTTTAACCTTGATACAACTTTAGACAATTCAACTTCAATATTTACTTTTGTCTGATTGAGTATAAAATAATGCTGCATAATCCGCGTATAAAACAAAATTGATTTTATTAGAAGATGTAGTGGTATCATTAATATACAATTGACAAATGGGATCTAAAATTGAAACTTGTGGTACTCCATATGGAATAGGACTACAATCAGAATAATAACAACAACAACAACTATGCCATTGCAAAGGGACTATTCAAATGTATAAAGACAGTCTTGTTTATGAAGGCAAGAACGTGTTTATACATATTTCTACAACTATGCTATAATTATTGAAAGGCCATTTGGCTTTATATTGTTACTTTTTATAACTTGAAATAGGTATTGCGGAATTAAGTAGTTATTAAGTGACGAAATAATGATATCTGGTAATCATAAAACTGATGGAAATAAGATTCACTGGTCATATTCATATAACATCTCTAGTGTAGTACCATTCTAAGTCTATTTTTCATGATGGGGCTAAATATGCAACAAGATATCAGATAATCATAGTTTTTTTTGCTTATACATCATCTAAAATAGATGCAGAACAGAACTATATAAGCTAGTTTGGTTTAAATAAGATTAATAAGGTTTAAGAAGATTAGATATCTAACAAATCGCTTGCAAGTTAATGAAAATGAACTTGACAGTCCACCAACATGTATATGCCATAGCTAGTAATCAATCACAAGCTATATGCAATGTCAGTAAAATGTTATTGTCAATACTTTTACACAGATTTTATCAGAAATTATGTTATTACGACAATTGGTCGTCAACATTATACTCGGTATCAATTTTTCTCCACGAAATGCAATGATGTATAATTTTATTTTCAAATAAGCTAATTCAAATACTTATTGTTATGTTTATTTATAATATCAAGACAAAGGAACACCATTTCAATGTCCATACCGTATGTTGGTAGCGCCTTTAGTTGTCACAAAAATAACGACATACAACTACAGCCAAAGATTGACGGAGAATACGGTATGCGTAAATATTTAAAAACATTTTATAATCAATGATCATGATGGTAGCGGAGCATTTTTGCACAATATTGTCTTGCAAAACGTGTTCAACAACTTACTATCATACTAACAATCGAAATACATGTACAGTTATAATCAATATTTTAACTAAAAGTATACGAAAGTGTATACATTTAAGTGTTAACTTGTAAGTATTCTACAACATTCGAATTACTGAATTGTAATCACGTGACAATAACGAATACTTACCTCTTGAAATGTATTTAACTACTCCAAGGCATAACTAATTATCATTTTACATATGTTTTGATTTGCTACGAGATTGCTTCAAACACTATAACAAGTCATTGTTACAGCCTGCGTACATTCAACAATTATAATTGACTCTTAAAATAGCACATTTAGTGTGTTAAGCAACAAAGAAATAGATATAAAAAAATGAAAGAAATATAATTTGTTGAAGCATACATGTATGTAAGTTTCACAATTCAATCATTCATGTGTTGTAATGAAATGTATGCACATAATTTAAGTACATTTTATCATTCGCAATTTATGATATGAACATTCTAAAGTTAAATGGATAGTACAGTTTTGGTCAAGCAGAATTTTAGTAAATAAAACGGGTAAGTTATTATTCAAACTAACAGTAATAATGAAATGATGCTTGAATAAAAGTAAACACATTATAAAGGGTTAATTAACAAGGCTGTTTTTCAGTCAAAAAGCAGCCGTTAACACAAGAGGGCGCCCTCCAGACACCTCAAATTTCAACAATTTAAATTAAAAAAATTATAATTATTCAATAGAGAGATCATCAAAAACTTTATAACCATTTTCAAATTTTGTTCACAAATGTGTAGGATTTTAAAATATTGTCTAAAATGTGTGAATAAAAGTTGGTCCCCAACATTTAGTTCCGATCATATATATTTATAGATATTTCTAAGAAGAATTTGATCAAAATCTTTTTTAGTTTGTCATTACCTCACAACGAATTATTTATCGAAGCGCACTGTAAACCAAAACTGAACTATTTCTTTAACATTTTAAATACTCTAATGAAATATACATCATAGTACTGCTATGAACAATAGGCTTTTCTCTCTCAGCTGTATCTTTCAGAAAACTATACAAGTATTTACAAGTATAAAAAAGGAGACAAAATTCGGTAGAAATATGATACATATATGAATAGGCTTATTAAAATACTTTAGAATGTGTAAAATATGATCGGATGATCACGAGAAGAGTTTGGCCGATGTTATACTCTGCGTGTTATACTTTTTTTTGAGTTTATGTACATATCTAAAACAGGAATTTGATTCAAGTTTTGAGAGGTAGGCCTATAATACATGATAATCATTTTTGAAAACAAAAAATACTCTCAATAATTTTGTCGAGTCGTGATAGATAAATCTTCCAATGTAGTCAAAATTCGGTACGAAGATAAAGACAATTATTTGAGTGATCGGTCAACAATTTCAGTTAAAGAAGTGTTATTGATTCGTCCTTTCTGTATAACTAAAGCCAATCACACCGCTTCTATAGTGAAGATAAAACAATAAAATCAATAAACCCATAATACTTCGTCATTCTCGCGTCGTACATTTGCCATTGATTGTTAGGCTTGTCCGTCATTCATCATACGCCGTTTTGGCGCGCTCACATCCAACGTTACAATTGCAGTTGTTGATATTGGAACGTCCCTGGTGCGTCGTATATCTACAGTATCTATAAACGTTAATGTCAATGTTAACTGTATACGGTTGTGTAGAATCCATATATGCGTCATTTAAGGGAGCCAGTAACAGTGCCAAATTTTACAAAACGTACTTATAACTCTCGTGGCTCTCACATACCTCGAGTCCTTCGATAAAATTGATGTTGTCTATACATAAATGACACTGAAATGTAGTGGACGTTTTTCGTCGGACACGGAGGCAAAAGTTTTTGCTATTGTTTAGCTTAAAGGGGCCCTGCAACCCAAATGCATGTTGACCTCTGTTCATCTGTATTAGTGTACACATTCAATATTTGTAAACGGTTTTACCCAAATATGTTTTGTATATTTTTAAACATTTTATCATTTATTTGTCTTCATGTTGCTAAGCCCCACCTCCTAAAAAACCCTCCAGAGCAAATTCTATTGTTGACCTGCAGTGACATCATTTGTCAATCACTGGTCAGCTACCATGAGATTAACAAAAGATGAACGTACAAAAAGAACATCCACACAAAAGCATGCCTTGCATACCTCCATGCAATAGCTTAGACAGTGCTTTTCTTCTGACATAGCAACAGCTATTGTAATTGAAGTTGTGTGAGTTGGTATTCTATTCAACCGTGTGATGCTATTGTGATTAGGCTAATCACAATAGCATGGTAGCTGACCAGTGATTGACAAATGATGTCACTGCAGGTCAACAATAGAATTTGCTCTGGAGGGTTTTTTAGGAGGTGGGGCTTAGCAACATGAAGACAAATAAATGATAAAATGTTTAAAAATATACAAAACATATTTGGGTCAAACCGTTTACAAATATTGAATGTGTACACTAATACAGATGGACAGAGGTCAACATGCATTTGGGTTGCAGGGCCCCTTTAATGGACGTGTTCTCAAAATGAACGAGGTTGTTGCTTTTGTGCATGATAGACCGAATTACGTATAATTCATGCATTCTCATGTGTGCGTGCAAGCTTCATCGGCGCGTTCTTGCGCTAAACTATTTCTTATGATTGTACTTATAAAAACTAGTTATACCTATCCCATGCTGTTGCGTTGACTTGAAATGTGCGCCAAACAACAGCATTATTATACCGTTCCTATTGCACGTTGTGTAATTGAGTGTGCATAATAGAGTAGTGTTATGAAAACGACGTACTATTTCACGTTGTTGTTAGATCTTCCTGCTGATGCGCAGTGTACATATTGCATGCGGCGATGCTCCGTTGACAATCTATGTATAGTCGCCGCTACAGTTGTATTCGTTATAGAGCAGCGTTATGATCATGTTTACCTATTGCACGTTGTTGTTAGGATTTGCGCGACAATGTCGCTTTATCAACACTTTGTAACTATTGCACGTTGTTGTTACGATGTTGCGGCTGGTAAATTGAGTGCGGCGACGTTCCGTTGATGCGCTTCGCCGACTCCGCGTTCAGCTGCCGCATAGAGCACTGCGTCAGCTGCGTCGCGTCGCGCGATTGCGACAAGCTCGACGCGCGGGTTCGCGTCGACACGAACTGGTAACTTCGCCAGGTGGCTGAAAACTGCCGTCCCACGTCGTCGCCGAAGAACATCTTGCACGTGCAGCACGTGGTGAAGGCCGTCTTGATGAGCTGCCTGAAGCTGCGCGACATGAGCGCGTAGACGACGGGGTTGAAAGCGCTGTTGGAGATGGCGAGGATGTGGAAGGACAGGGAGAGGATGGTGGCGGTGTGGTGGTCGAGCGTCGTCACTCGGCCGATGATCATGAGGCAGACCAGCGGCCCCCAGAGGAAGGCGTACATGACCACCAGGATGCCGAGCAGCACCATCACCTGTTGATGCGAATGAAAAGAGGGAAAGACAGACGACAAAATTATTATACAGAAAACCCTCTAAGACTTGTAAGTTGATTAGTTCATTAAAGTAATAATTACTGTATTGCTTACAACATAAGCTGTTATAGACCAGACTGGACTGGTATGACCTGCATCATGATTGTGATACATTACATTACATATTTATACGAATTCGATCACTCTTTTCTAATAAATGAGTGCATGGCGAGTCAACCAAACACATCATTTTACAATAACGTATTGTTTATATAATCCTTTTGGATTATGATGACTAAATGTTGCACATACTGCATTAATTATTATGGATAATTTCCGGTATCCGAACAAATCAAAACGAAATTTGTCACGAGATGTTACTCGGTGAGCAGTAATATTTATCACTCTTTAGAATTCCATACTTTGGTTTTATATAATGATAAAATCTTTCGCGATATGTGCAATGCAAGGATTAATTAATTAGTAAGGGGGGGGGGAGGGGGGTGGTCGTGTATGTGAATGAGGGGCGTGAGTTTTTAGTTTGTCGTCTCCAAACGTATCTATAGGCGTTCGCCGTCTCCGCTCTGTGATGGATATACATAGTTGTCAAACCACGGAGTTCACCGTTTAAAAGACAAATAATCAGGGGGTTACGGGAAATTCTTTTGCCATTGGATTTGGTGTTTTGCCCAAATATGTATCTTCATATCCTTACCCTGCGAGGGAAAACTCAAATAATGCATGTCTTCATTACCTGCTATCGCGAAAATGAAATGATTTCCACCCAAATTAGGGACCCAAACTCAATTATTTGATTTTGGCGAAATAAAAATAAATCCCATAATTAGGAAATTATGTCTAAAACGGACTTCCCTGTGACGTTAACATCAAAGGGATCAAGTAACATTGTCCAAATCCCCAAAACTTACTTAAAACCTTAGCGGTGCTCACATACCTTGTTGTAGTCGTATAACTAAAGTTCCTTTCATTATTAATATATTTTCGTGTAATGAGAAAACGTTTTGGATAATATCCACATATCTGCCAGATAGTTAAATACCCTTTATAAATGAATTGATATGCATAGTTTTCCTATTTCATGACCAATTTTCAAAATAAAACTTTCAGATATTTTCCTCTTGTTCCATGTACCTTATGTACACTACATATTGATTGTCTATAGGGCTGCAATGACAGACATATCTTCTATTAGAATGGTTAACCATCTTTAATAGTGCCAAGTTTAATTGCATGAATTCACTTCAGCCAGTTTTTGACTCGGTTACATAAATGTTCATGTGTAATGAAAAACAGCTGGTAATAAAAACAGTGCATTTATATATAATTCATTCAACACTCGTCTAGTGTGTGCATTTAGGAAGAAAATTAACATAAATATATAATTCTACGAGTATTGAGATCAGAGTCGAAGGCGGCACTCTTAGATCACGATCACGATAGACTCACGATCAGTCCACGGTGTGAACAACCTGGCGATTGGCCAACGCTACTTTCATAATCATGGAATCAGAATGATAATGGATGCCTATTGTCTATATTTAACCATGCTTATGCATTATAATTGTAACGTTCGATCAGGGAAGTAGTCATACAGAGGGATTTGGGGGGAGGGAGTGAGGGGGTGCCCTCAACCCATACTGCATGCTTGCGGGGGGAAATGAGGTAATGATCAAGGTAACTGGCAAAAACATGTCATCATTTTGGGATGCCCACGTCGTACTATTTGTTCTTGTCAAGCAAAAAACATGAGCCCCCCCCCCCCCCCCCTCGTACATGCAAAACCTCCGAGTGTTCCCCCGATGGAATAAATCCTTACTACGCCACTACATTCGATCATTGCAACTCAGACATCATATCCTTTCGGTATCCACTTTACAAATTATGATATATTATGGCTTTTAGAGAAACTTATCGCTCATATTTATGACGTGATTAAGTTGCAATTATCCGGCTCTTTGACAGATTTTACAGAGTTTTCGTTTTTGCAATTAAGCATTTAATAAGCTGAGTGCGTGTTCAATTAAGCGTCATTATTGGGCGCCTTGCTGAAATCGTAATTTTAAAGCCAGGCGAAACCTATGATTTTCATCAGTGGTATTAATTGTTATATTTTAGCTCTTTGTTTAACCAATCAATTTGAATTAGCACTAAAAACACGATAAATGGCTAAACGCGAATTTCCACCCACCATTATTTACCGAAATGAAACCCACACGTCTCCTATTGTGTATATTTCACTTTGTCTATTTGATTTGAATTGATGAATTCGGTCGAACAGAAACGAATTTTGAATCTAGAAAAACAGAACAAAGAGAACACGCAATTAGTATTCCCGATACAAGTATCACATTACACCAATATAAACGCCGTCTATTCATTAAATGATTCATCGGGCTTTAACAGCTTCTACGCCCAGGACATAATGGATTTGATATTAAGAATGTCACTTAATTTGTGATCATCGTCACTTCGTAGTACTTAATGGCTCTTTTTATAGAAATAATGCATCAATGCCGTTTAGCAGTATTAAAGCAGAGGCGTAACACGATTTTGAGCGAGTGCGTGTGTGGTATATTATTGTTTGTGTAATATTTATATTTTTGGTATTCAATAGAAAGTTCCTTCAAACATCTCAGGGGATGTTTCACAAAGATTTTAAGTGGAACTTTGATTTTGATTTAAACTTTAGAATCGTGGTAAAGGCCATTTGTAGTCCTCGAGGCAAATATAGTCTAACGCGACCACGCAAGAACATGACATCAAGATTTACACAGAACATTTGTTGAAAAATGCTATAGTTATATGACGTATTTCATTATAATTAAGTGCGTCTCGCATTAAAAAGGTTAAAAGATTAGATTAAATTTGAAAGATTAACGAAAGATTATTATTTGATCAATCATAATATGTTATGATTGTACTGATGATTGACTTAGGCAATGATTAACTTGAAGTTGAATGAGATATATAAGCCTCCTTAGTAGTATACTTGTCCACAGTTTCGCCCGCTGTAATGCTTTTAAATTAACTTGTTTTAACATGTTCCCGCGTTTTGGGGACACTGTACCAGCAGATTGCAGGGATTTATTTTGTTTATTCTCTTATTTAGACTATCCTATATTATTTACGTCAGTACTTAATTCCTCTTCCTCTTACGGATGAATCTTATGAAAAATACCAACGAATTGGCTCCGCTAGGGCAGAGTTAGCCCATAAAGTCACAAGTAGTAAATGTCCAAGTAAGTATTTAACAATTTAGCAGGTTAGTTATTCAACACTCGTCATCAGCAGCCAGGGTGTGGTTGATAATAAAAAGTATAGAAAGTATAAAAAGTATAGTATGGACGTAGTATTACGTCCATGATCAGTACGAATGTGCTTTAGTGTTTTTGTTATGTCTTGTATGTATGTTTATGTAAGTTTGTTACCCATCGTCTAGTGAGGAGAGCCGTTCACAGGAACTTGAGTCCTTTCGGGAATCCTCAGGCGCTAGTCGATGGGTGTTTTTCTTTTGTCATTATACAATTATTTCATTATTATTCTTTCCCAGGAAATACAATAAACACATACATAAATATTGTTATTCATTAAGTTCTCGCTTAGTTGATGTAATTTATTTGTTAGGCCTAATATATTCATGTAAATTAAAGATTGTGTCATTATTTTGTTGTATTCATAAGTATTGGTAAAATGATTTGAATGAATACAGTTGATTTATATATGATTTGTAACATTGATTACAATAATATCGTATGTCGTGTGTTAAAAGTAAAATGCAAAAGAAAACAATTTCGTATAGAAAATACCAGCTTTCCATAAATGTAGGTCCAACTTACAAATCTTTGTGAGACACCCCTGAACTATCTTTGGAAAATAAACTTTAAACTTTCTCACCCTTTTTCTCTCTTGTAGGGAGGTGTTTTTGTTACTCTTCCGTTTCCCGCCACTCTTCTTGTCTTTGTCGCCCTCACTCGACAATTTCGAGTTATTCGCCGTCGTGTAGTCGCTGGTGACTCCGCTTTGTGTAATCCCGTCGGGGTCACCACCGCACAGGCGCGTGTTGCACGCCGACTGCCGCCCGCCGTTGCTCAGCGAGCGCACGCTCTGCAGGCTCTTTGTGACGTGGCTGCTGCGGTAGAGCGTGATGATGACCCGGATGTTGCAGAAGAGCATCCCGAGGAGTGGAATCACGTAAAGGCAGATGATGAAGAAGCTGATCTTGAGGTTCTTGCCGACCTCCGATGTCGGCTCCCGAGTGCACGTATGCCATATCTCACCTTCGTATAGCACCTTGTTAAATTTCTGCAGAGTGTATAACAAGCGCATCATAGTAGATAAAACATTATTGCAAAAATAAAGATAACTTTCATCATCATACTCGTTAGTTTCATTTTGTACACACAACCGGGAAAGGGTATAGAAAAGCAATGCGGAAGATGCAAAGAAGACTTTTTTTTTGGATAGACAAACATAAAACGATCATTGAGAACAACATCTCAACAAAGAAAACGGCACGAAAAAGGGCTTACTGTAGGTTGTAGTATGTAGACGTAGTTGTAGGTTTATACATATAGTTTGTTCATGAAATTAAGTGTTTTCAATTGACATGTCATGATAACATAATTGTTCGCTTTATAATATACCATTAAAACCATTCAGGGTGGCAAATGTATAACGGAGTGGCATACTTCTCGAATTATTGGGACGATAATACTTGTTTCACCGGGCGGAGAATCATCCTAGACAACTATACTAATATTATGACCTATTTTGGTTGGGTAGTTTTTGTTCGAGGTTTCATTCTGTGACTCCATGTCAGGGGTCACAATAGTTGACCGATTTCATCACAACTTTCAAGTGTTATATTTCACATGTCATAAAAGTGAGCAATACATAGATTGCATTCATTTGCTAAAGAATGCTAACTTACTCAATAATATGACAGGCAAACGATGCCAAAAATGCGAACTCAATGGAAAATGCTAGACCAACAATATCTGATCGTGGGACAACCTTTATCAGTAAAAGATTCCCATTTTCGTGAATCCGATCTCGACTCCATGTCCTTATACTAATACGCGAAGTATATCGTTCTGTTTTATTTTGGCCACCCTGCAGAGGCCACTTCGTCACGTGCGGATTAATTGCGAGTGTGTGTCCGATGACCGCGATACTTATGCAATGCGCTTGGAGATGATTACAAAATCATAATTGGCGTTATTAACTAAACAAATATTATTATTATTATTCTTATTCTAATTCTCATCATAGAAGAGGCGCTGATAATCAGAAAATAACATGATGGGAAAGGGAAGTAAACAATAATATGGACAATAACTTAATAATGAAGTAGACAACGAAAAAAAAGGAGAAAGAGCGAGAGGCCAGGGTCTACAAAGTAATTTCTACCGTTCATTTGAATTATCCTATGGCCTGGAAACCGGAGCATTGCCCATATTCATGAAACCCAGCTAGCTATCAGTCATAATATTCTAACTCTAATCTAGATGATAGTTCGAAGTAGGTATGCAAGGAGAACTCCTTTAGCTGTCATCCGGGGTTGACCTAACCTTTTTTCAATTCAAGGACCCCACGCTATGTGTTCGCGATGTTCGTAATGCTGTCCTCTACCGCCCCGTGCGTTCCTTTTCTCCCCGCGCGCAATTTGCACACAACATGTATACCTTGCACGACGCGCACGTAATACTTGTATTTTCTGATTTGATGTAGTTGTTAAATGCATTATATAATTATGGCCGAGTAATGAGCGAAAATGCTAAGTGATAATTCCTAAACTCATTGTACTGACTTTGTACACAGTTATGACTATCCAGTGGATAGTTAACAATCTGAATACCGCAATCGTAAATATCATGTTAACGAAAGGGAACTTTGAACAAAAACCGAAATATGTTGTATCCTTCATTTGGTAATACGGATTCAGCACGGTATGAGAGAACCCTATAGATTTATAATAACGTTTTATGGATTTGGATAAGTCCCTTTAAGTTTTACTCACCGTGAAGCAGACAGACACGAGGGAGAGTAGGATAGCGATTATCCACGTGACCGTCACGATGATCAGACCTCGTTTCTTCGTGAAGAAGGCTTTGGCTTGCAGTGGGTAAATGATCACCAGATATCTGAAGAAAAACAACAATTCAATTATAAACGAGAATGAATGTTATTCATGGGCAGGAATGGGATATACATAGGGTTGTCAAGCAGAATGCTTTTCCTTTGTGACCATTGGGGGGATGATACGTCATGTCAACCATTCTCGGTGAAGGTAACAAGGCGATCAACCCAGAAGCGTGCTCAGGGGTATTTTGACGGGGGGGGGGGGGGGGGGGGGGGGGTTGGGGGTACACCTTAATAGTTTGCAAACTGAACGACGCCTAAATTCAACAGACTTATTGTAGTATCCAGAACTAAAGGTGCTGTTAGTTTGGGACAAAAGACATGGTAGGATGGTAATGGGGGTTCAGGGGGAACAGCCCCCGGAAATTTTGGGGATTGGGGGCAGGGTCCTCCAAGTGGGGGGGGCTCTAGATGTTGTGTTAGCGAGACTATTGTATCAACTTGGCCTCATTCTGACAGAGGGGGCTAGAGCCCTATTTGAATCGGTTCTCATATTTTCAACCCAAAATGTGAGGGGGGGGGGGGGGGATATAATCCCCCATACCCCCATGATCGACGCCCCTGACTGTAACAATATTAGTTAACATCCTGCTTATAACGATTTTATATATATACATGTTAAATATAAATACTAGATAAAACAACAACTTTTGTTTATATGTGGCGACCCAATAGACGTTTCATTCAATTCATTGCATTTATTTTATATCAAAATCATAATTTGACAATTAAAATACCAGATTTATGGAACAGGCTATCCTTTAAAATACAAACAATAGACACGTTACAGGTTTTTTGAGACAAAATTAAAAATCACACTTGTTAAGAATAGCTTATTTATAGGCCAATTGCATGTATTGGTAATTTTGTTTGTTTAAGCTTTTCTTGTTTGTTCTTCTTTCCTTTCGTTTATGCGCCTCAGAATAGGCTACCTAGATAGATGGCGCGAGATAAATGCTTGATATTATTATTATTGGTAAGTGTCTTCTTATCTTCTTGTGTTATCTTGTTGATTTCTATGAATGGCTATAAATATAATGCTCGAAATTTGCCACTGATGAAATTTCGGACCTAGATGAGTAGCCGACAGTCGGGAATTATCTCAAGCTGCAATACGTGTTCAGATGTCAGTTAATTTGGCGGTCGGTTTGATTCGCGGGGCGGGGTCTAGGAAATGCATCCTCATCTTCCTCTTCATCCGCATAGTCCGGGTTGGCGGGCAGTTATTTGCTCCTCTCGTCTTGAAAATTAACTTCATTCTGGGTTTTTGGTGTTAATTTGTCAGCAATCTGTGAAGCCAATTGCGTGTCAGGGGTGAAGCCTTAATTAATTCGAGGATGGAGGACCGAATTGGCGGTCTGAACAGTTAGATTTTAATTAGGAATGCCATTCAATGGGAAGGGTTCGATGTTTGTTTTTGATTTGGTGGATTATTTGTACAAAATTTGCAACAGCGATTCCCCACGCTGTCAGTGATGTCAATTGCACCATCTTCGAGTGACGAGTGGCCCATCATCCGCCCACTTGGTTACCATGGTAACCAGGGGCCGATGGGCTCACAACTGGCCCGGCCAGCCCAATCACCTAGAAATTTTGACCAATGGCTTTAGCTCATCGATGTCAATATACTAGAAATAGCCCTACAATTTAAAAAGAGAGCAGCAAAGCAGACAACTCATGCGTACTCATGAACCGTAAATGATTATCCTAGCATATTTGGTGATCAGGGGCACAAGGGCTGGTCCTGCGGCCTTACCCCCCCCCCCCGTCCCCCCCAACCCCCACCTGTGTGAAGATACATAGACGCTGTCATACGAATGAAGCAGAATAGATTTGTTAAACACTCTATTGTTTTTTAATTTTTTTTTTCATCGCACTTAGCCTACAGTGGTCATCGGACAAAAATGTATTCGGTCGGGTTACAG